>JABJVR010006199.1:0-12719 GCA_025773905.1 Chitala chitala | reverse complement strand
TGTGCTGTAGAAGGGGTGGCACAGTTTGGCAGAGAGCACGTCCCTGTGCTGTAGAAGGGGTGGCACAGTTTGGCAGAGAGCACGTCCCTGTGCTGTAGAAGGGGTGGCACAGTTTGGCAGAAAGCACGTCCCTGTGCTGTAGAAGGGGTGGCACAGTTTGGCAGAGAGCACGTCCCTGTGCTGTAGAATACCAGGTTAAAGTAAATCAAAAACTTGATTTAATTAATAAAATCGATTTATCGCTCAGCTCCAATTGCTGTCATCTCCACCCTTATTTGAAATAATCTTTTTACAGACTGTCCAAGTAGCTTGTTTGTCATTTTTCTTCATGAAATAAAGCTGGCTTTGGATCCCTTTTTCCTGTCTGCAAGAGGAAAACGCATCTCTTAAATGTGAGTCGGCCTTTCACTGGCTGGTGGAGGTTCACAAGAAGCCCTGGAACACCAGCATGTGGAGAAGGTGAAGGTATACTGATCTTTCACAGACTGGTGGAGGTTCACAGGAAGACCTGTAACACCAATATGTGGAGAAGATTAAAGCATATTGGTGTTTCACAGGCAGGTGGAGGTTCACAGGAAGCCCTGGAGCACCATCATGTGCAGAGGATGAAGTGACAATAAGTGAGAGAACATGAACAGCAGGTGAGGTACATCATACATCAGCTGAGGCTTGTTTTAAATTCAACAGCCAAATCTTCACCTCAGAGTCCCAACAAACACACATTTGTTTGAAAAGAATTTGTCCCTCTTAGCAGAGGATCTGACTGAATGGATCAGTACTGATCCAGCACTCTGGTCCTTCATTCTTTCCTTCTATCGTAAGACCAGCTCGCCCACTGGTCCCCATTACAGCGGAAATGCTGTGCCATGTTCCGGCTGTGTGGGAACAAATAGATAACCGTGGAATGACTCAAGTGGAAGAAAGCCGATGTTTAATTCCGGAACTCCGGAATTCCGGAAGCTGCCTCTCGAACTGTAAACCCCATTCCATCCCACCCCACCCATGGAGATGGCTGGCTGGCACCTCTACACAGACAAACGTGATGTCCAGTCAAAAAGCATATCTTGAATGTGATACATATCAGCTTTTTGTGTTCCAGATGTGGATCAAGAAGAGCTAACAGAAAAGGTCAGAATTTACCATACTGATCACACAACTCCATTACGCTATCCATAAATTCCAATGAAATTAAGGCTGAAGTTAAAATTAGCCCTTTATTCTCCGCTGTGGGCAAGTGGCCGGTTGCTACAACACAAATTCCTTACACTGTGTGGTGCTAACAGTACATACCATGACTGAGCGCTTCACATTCATTGGGACATGCTAACATGCAGTTTGTCTTGGTTCAAAGCATCAATAAATGATGTATTAAATGTATGTAAATTCAATTATTTTGAAAGCATGGTTTCAACCATTATTACTACCACTGCAAGATCCAGTGACAGGAAAGGGTGGGCAGTCAGTTGACCTTGGGCCCTTGGAGGTTTACTTTTGTCCACACTGTGGAGTTTTTGGTTCGTCTCCTCCATTGTTGTTTAGCTGTATCTCTAACAGTCATCCATCCACTGTTAATTCTGTAACATCTCTATCTTCATCCTCTAAAGCGTTTTGAGGCAACTTGCTGCAAAAGGTGCTTTTTAAAAAGAAATTGAACTGAATTCTTCTCCAAGGTTATCTGCTGTATTAAAGACATTATATGAAAATACAATGTTCTGTGGTTACTTGCCCTTAACCAGGAAGTTTGTTTTCACAGGTTACAAAAAGTCTGAACAGGAAAACAATGGCAACAGCACACAGTACTTTACACAAATGAAAAGGTTTCATTATCATACAAAAGCAGACTGGTCCAGCATAAAATATCACACTCAAAGGGGAATAAATTTTAAAAATAGTGTATATTTATTACAGGGGTGGCAGCAGCAATGTTGGGGGAGGGACAAGAATGTCTTGTTCAATTTGCTTGATGTCAAGGGCGCTATGAAACATCTTCCAAGTTGTGATCCGGGGAGGGGGGATGCTATCAGATGTCTTCCAAGTATCAAACTCGACTATTCCGAATTTTTCCAGTTATAAAGTTTCAGACCAGGAGGGTAACAAACCTATCCCCTCTGCTCTCACCGCTGTATTAGCTCCGGAGGTGACTGACCACAGTTTGCCCTCTGTTTACCTTATGCCTACACTCATACAGAGCAGGAACCTCATCTGCCTTCTAACACCAGCCTGGCATTTAAAAGTTCACTTTCACAGCGTTTAAGTCTTCTGTTTCTGTCCCCTTTGTCTGTTTAGAAACACAGATCATATTCTCAGACTTCACACAGATACTCACACCTGCCCCCCCCCCACCACATGTCATTGTCACCACTTATCCACTGGCTGCTGCCCCACTCTTGCCCCCCCACCCAACACAGACCTCAGCTGCACACCTGAAGAGTTGTCTTTTATCTTCAGGCCTGCTAAAACCTTCAGAAGTTTGTTTTTGAAATGATTCGTCCTCTCCTTACCAATTATTGTAATTAGTCTGAGGCCATATACATAACGATCCTATCATACAGTAGCAGGTGTGATGTTTACATATCTCTGATTGAAGAGTAACATTACACACAGTTACACACACACACACACACACACACACACACACACACACACACACACACACACACAGTTACACACACTCACACACACACACACACACACACACACACACACACACAGTTACACACACAAACACACACACACACACACACACACACACACACACACACAGTTCTTTAGCTGGCTCCTCCCACATTTTAGTGTAACAAAGGCACAGAAAGAATGGTTTCACACAATGAAACCATTCACAGACGTTGAGTTCTGACCCACGATATAGAGGGGGAATTTTTATTATTTTATATAAAAATATAAATACGTCAGTGGGAGCTATTATATAATATTCTTTATAGGGTTTCTCAGCTAGATTCATTATATTCTGACGGTAGCCTTGGCTACCTGTGAATTAAACACAGACGAATTATAATTATACAGACCACTAGGGGGTGTTTCCCTCAAAGGTTTCACACTAAAAATTGACCTTTTTCAGTGCGTTACCATCTAAAGCATTACTTCATTATCATCTTAAATTCAGTTAGATTTATTCACACGTTTTTCATGCAATCTATGCTTCACATTTCAAATTGAAAATTAATTAAAATTTTAAAAACAATATTTGATTTTTGGTTATTTGAATATAAGGTCACCAGGGAACCACAATATTTTTATATTTCTTGCTTTTGGCCCCAACACAGAGCACCTGAATTCTAAAGTTGAGAAGCACATTATCTCCACCATGTCCACGTTCTACACTGACTGAACCGGTAAGAACTGCACAGCCGAGCTGGCGGTGTTAATTTAACACTGAAAGTGTTTATATGGGTCCAAACTGGTCAGCTTTGCTGCGTGGTGGCAACTCAATTACTCACTGGCTACCTGCATTGACACAGGCTTAACTGTACTAATTAAACATGAATAATTTAGCACAGTTAAAGTATATATGTCAAGCTAACAGCTGTGGGAATTCACTGACTCTACATTGCAGCAAGTGTATGGTCACCTGTTCCCATAGTGCAAGACACACAGGAATTCTGTCTTGTCAACAGAACCAGAATGCTCAGTTGGCCCATGGACTTCTTGACTCTGTCTCAAGGGGTCTTCACCTTTAATACGGTCATACTTAACAAGGAGGTAACAGTTTCTCTCTCTGTCTCTCACTCTCCCTCCCTCAGCCATTTTTTATCAATCCCACCCACAGTTTCACTTTAATCAATAAAACTCTTTCATGTCAATCAATGGCACCAAAGTGTGAATTGCTCTTGTTAGTACTGATTTTTGCACTAGTCGGTGAACCCAAGACTCGCTCTGCGCTGAGTGTATATAAAGTACATCAGCCTGTGTGCTCATGATGTATGCTCTGTATTTTCGATAGTCAGCAAACTGCAGGACAAAGGCAGCCGTGACCTAGTCAGTGGATGTCAGAACAGTCCTATCTCCCAAAACCTGCCAGTCTTGACACCTGTGTTTATTACCTGATCAAAAACAAGTTTTAGCATCGTTCTCTCATTTTTCAGCATCGTTCTCTCACCTGTATAGCAGGTATTTCCATCTTTCCCAGATGACACACTAGATGCCCCTTCCACAGCCTATGACTGTGTAAGTAGGATGGATTTGGGTGAGATGCGTCATTAGGTAATCCGAGAAAAGCTCAAATAAAAGGAAACCCATAATACCTGAATTCCCCCTACTTATATGTAGGCTTAATTCATCAAAGGAACCAAAACCAGCTTAACAAATGCAGTTGGCATGAGAACATGGCCCCTCATAAATGAGAGATGTCTTGTGATTGGCTCTTTCCAATGACATCACCCTAAATCAGAGAATTCCAGGCACGGGTCTGTTTACCATTCCAATTCCAGCAAAAAATGTACATCTGCTACTTTGACCTAGACGTCTTGTTGACCAAGAATGCAAAGTCTTGCGCTGATTAACACTAATTGATTTTCACCACCAGCAAATGGAAGTGACGCCAATAATGTAATTTGTGTAATCAAATCACCCAGCAACAGCCTTTGATACTGTGAATGTAAACCTGCCCTCTCACTGCCCAGACTCCCATATCCCATATGACAACAGGATGTGTATCCTTCTGGCAAATCATATGACACTGGGCAACAAAGTATCAGAATCTCCTAAAGTCAAAGCATGTCACGGGTACAATTACACTCCAAACCAGGTCCTCCCAAAAAAACTATTAATGAATACATACAATATGACAGGAATCACAATGCTTTTCATTTGGAGACTACCAGTTCTAACAGTCAGCAGTAAAAACAAAGCATTGTCTGTCTGTTATAGAGCAGTGAATTTGAAAATAAGCAGATGGTCGTGTTGCGTTTCAGAATGTCATCTACCTTTACTGTAGTTGACCTTAAAAACACGAGACTGTCCACTGGTGAAAACTCTCAGTCATCCAGGTGGAGCTGTCTGGAATTTGAATCATGTCAGCTGGATGTCTTTCTTCTTGTTAGGAATGTTTCACTAGGTATCCAAGTAGCTTCTTCAGCCTGAGAAAAAATGGTCATGGACCCCATATTTATCTTCCAGAGTGGTTTCAGTACTCAACTCACTCGAATAGGCTTGTCAGCTAAACAAATCACATTTTAGATAGAGAGGATAGGTGGTTTAAGACAAGAGTGAGGGAGTCAATTCATGTGAAAATTGAAAATCCTTCCCTCAATAGAATCGTAGGCCTCAGACACAACCTGTGCCCTATTTTTTCATGCTGCTCTGGCATCAGCCCCCAGGAAGATTAAGACCATTTCACCCATTCACCAGGTCAGCTACTCCTAATGACTCTCTTGAATTGACAAAGAGAACAAGAGTCAGAATCCCTGACCAATTTTTTCTCAGGCTGAAGAAGCTACTTGGACAAGTAGTGAAACGTTCGAAACAAGAAGAAAGACGTTCAGTTGACATGATCAAAATTCCAACCAGGCTCTCTACATGTTTTCACCCTGATAACCTGTGGCTGGTGGGTGATACAGATCTTCACCGCAGACCCAGCGGGTAGTTCTTAGTCCTCAGGCCCACAGGATCGCTGGTTCTGTGTGTGGACTTTCTCCACATACGTCTCCTGGTGCTCTGATATTCTATGTGGTTTAGGCTGAGATGAGCGAGTGAATGAATTATGGCGTGTACCTAGCTGGGTTACCTGCTGCACAGTTCTCTGCTGAGACATTATGGGGAGTCTGTAATGCATCCAATTTATGGACTTACAGACTTTGATATGGGTAACAACATAATGTCCAGCTCCACAGAAAAACCTTGTTCTTTGTTTCCAATTCTATTACTGCCCTCTGGAACATTTTTATGTTAACTTTTACAATGTAGCTGAGCAAATACCTAATCCTGCAGTTGGCTCTTTGTTGATCTGATCATTAGTTTTTCACAAATTCTCAGGCTTTACTGTCTAGTAATCAAGTTTTGATGACCTAACATAAGCATAATCATCTGACTGATTGATTGGTTACACTATAGTCCTGGAAAAACTCATTTGTATAAGCAGGATTTTCCATCACCAAGAACACCGTGACGTGGACAACATGTGATCTGAGCCAAGAGACACTAAGACAGCTTGTATTATTGTTTTGAACTGTTATTTTTGTTTACCCATTCAGTTTTTTTCTAGGCAAACATCCCATTAAAATGGGAGAGACTTATTAAGAGAAGATAGCTGAGCGAGCTGTTTGACGGCTGACTGGGCTATCTCAACAGCTTTCCTCACACCTCACTGAAGCACTTAATTTAATTTGGTTCGTCCATGTGAAATGCTTCTATGGTTGACTTTGTGAAAATTTTCTTCATTACTGTGAAACTGTCATTAACTGTGAAATTTCGGTACCAATTAATGCAGTATTTTTCCTATAAAATTTCAGTGAGGTTGCACTAAAACAGTAACGTCTGCAACATCCTCTGGGCTGTTTTCCTCAGCTAATCTCCCCTAATGCTTCATTTAGAGGGTTATTTGAATACTAGTTCATCTCATCCGGCGTTCTTTGTGAAAGCCCTTGGGAGCTGCAGCTCTGGTGCAGACTGAAACAGCTCACACATGGTTTCTGTTTACGTCTAAGGTTAGTTACACATTGTTCAACTTCACTGAAACAACACGGCCTACTAATGGTGCTTCATGAAATTCCCCACCCCGTGAGCTCCTGCAGGCTGCTAAATGACGGCCCTTATCCGGTGCTGGAGAAACTGTCTGATGACCTGGCAAAATCTGTTCATTATCCAGAACCAATCATCCAATGCAAGGACGCAGTGTGTCTTGAGGGAGTCCAGGAAAAAGAATGCTCTGGATGGGATAACGGTCTAACACAGGGCAGACACGTACACACACACACACACACACACACACACACGCAGGCACGCATGCACTACTGCAGCTTTCCATAAACAGGAATACATCCAAACAGGCAACCTGTACTGCGACACTGTGATCCATTAACCTTGACTTGCCACCTTAACATGCGCTGTTTGTTTATACGGTTTCTGACCTATTATCCAAAGGAACATTTTTTTACTCATTTACACCATCACTTTAAATTTTACTGCTGTAATTAACATTCTTTAACATTTTCTACACTTTTTCAAGAACACAACATCAGGGTGCCTCTTGGTAATTTTTTTACCAGCAAACTTAACATCCCGAGTCCATGCTTGCTTTGTTGAAAAACGTGTTGAAATTTCAGATGTGTTCCATGCCTGTTTTTCTGGGTGAAATATCTCACAAGGAAAGTCTGATGAGAAAGTCCGGTTTAACTGGTCATGATCCTACCAAGGGGTCCAGGGAGTGTGTGGGACGGACAGGAAACTCACTCCACCCAGAACACACCTACAATGAGGTTATCAACAGTCTGATGTACAGTAATTACACACGTGCTTAAGACAAGCACCTAGGGCAACCTCTTGCTAAGGTATGGATTTCAGGTATCTCAGGAAATAAGAGGCAGAAGTACAGCCTGAAGGGGGGGTGGCCAAAAGGAAATGTAAATCAGCTCAGCTTTCAATCTGCTGAACATCAGGTGACCTCTTCCCATCACGCAAACAAAATAAAACTATAGCAAAGGAACGAGGTAGCTGCTGGCTAAGGTGGACTACAATAAACCAGCTGATTTCACTGAAGCTTTGACATGAAACAGTCAGTTGATCAGCATCATATCATCCCAGAATCAAAGTTCTCCTCTCTTCTCATAAACAGCCTAACAAGGCAGGTCCTTCATAGAGAATAACCATAAAGTTTTTCTATTTAATGCAGGATTAATGCAGGTCATAACCAGCATCTCCTTTTAAGACATCTTTGGTCACCCTCAAGTTTTTTTGCATGACTTCATTTAAGACAGAGTATTGGACAATAAAGTTCACTGTTTCACTCCCTTATCGCTTGCAGGCACTGTTGATGCCTTTCATTCATTTTATGCAGAATCTCAAAAGGTCAGGCTACTTTAATCAAAATAGTTTAGCAGGCTCCATGCATCCCTCAGAAAACACGATCTGAAGCTGCCTCAACAGACAAGTTAAAGAAGTCGACCCCAATTAATCCAACAATTAACTAACATTTTTAAAAACGAAAAAGTGACACATTGGACACACATAATGTGGACAGCAGCTATGTGCACACGTGTGTGTGCGTGCATGTGTGCATGTGTGTGTGCGTGCACATGTGTGTGTGTCTGTTTCTGTAGGGTCAGCTAGAGACTCTGAACAAATCAGTATGAACAGACATGCCTTTAGACTGAAAGCCCCATGAAACTACACGGCAGTTTCAGGTTAATGAGTGACACTCAACTCCAATTGTTTCTGACTGCACACAATGCTGTGTTTCACTGTCGTAGCCTAGGACAGGGACAGAAACTGCAAGCCACTTTCATAATCTTCAGAAGCGTTGGGATACACAGCTGTCGCAAGTGTGTTTCTCTGCAAGAAATCAGCAAGGTTCCTGATGAGCACACAAAATCACTGCTCTGTAAAGCTACTCTGTAAAGCCTCCCATACGACTGGAGTGGTCAGCAGCAAAAAAGGAAAAAGAAGAATGTGAAGTGTGGAGCCAGTCCAGGAAAGGCAGGAAGGAAAGCGAGAGCTCCTACCTGGAAGAAGGTACGGAGGAAGTACATGACACTGAGCATCATCAGGTTGGCGTGGAGAGAGACCGATCTCCCGCTGTAATCCTGGACTTGATATGGACTCTGCTCTATAGCCTATACTGATTCAAATGGCATGCCGAAAGGACTTGTTGCTATTCTCAACAGGCTTTGTGGCTGACAGAGAGAGAGAGAGAGAGAGAGAGAGAGAGAGAGACAGAGAGGGAGAGACAGAGGGAGAGAGAAAGAGACAGAGAGGGAAGGAGCAGTGAGGGTGATTTGGTTGGGGGGAGGTAGGTCTGTGCCAGTGGCTTGGTGTGACAAGGCACGTAACAAAGGGCTGGCTTAATGGAGCAGGCCCATGCCTAACAGCAGGTTTGAGAAGAACCTGAGCTGACTCTACCACCCAGCTGGGAACAAGTTTTACAGTATGCACCCCATTGAGCTGCAACAAGATGGAAGCTTCACGTGTTTCAATAAATAAGGATGATACTTTGTATGACTGAGAAGGGGGAGGCAAGGATTCAGAACTTCGAACAACATAGAATGAGCATGCTCAGAACTTTTTGAAGACCACCGACAGCCTGTTTACGTTTTGTTATGCTCCACAGAGCTGTAAACGTCCGTTTTACATACACAAACTCACTCCTACCAGCTTAGCATGATTCATTTATATGAACCCAAACATTTCATCAAGCAGATTTGCAGCTGCACAGGAAACCCTGGTCACACCATGGAATTCCAAATGTATTCAAGAAAAAGCCATTAAACAAGAGCCAGAATATCGCTGTGAAGACAGGAAAAGGCAAGGTCATGGCTCTGTGACACTTTGGCTTCAGAAGAAAAACACCAACGTTGCAAAAGGTATCCAAAACTGACACAGTACATGAATAGATGACAATCTTAAGACTATAACATGGAGCCGTCTCATAAAAATATATCAAAAGGAACCAATCACAAGTATTTATAACATTCAAATTTTCATGTATCTCTACATTTTAAACATGTACAGGTCTCCCTAATTTTTCTTCTTCTTCATCTCCAATGTTTCCCACTTATGTGGGGTCAATGAGTCCTGCTAACCTTCATTATTATTTCCAGTGTTGAGTCCTGAGACCATTGGTACCCTTGGTAGACAGGCTTCTCTTCCACAACTACAGATGGTACAAAATGCTGCTGCACGACTCTTAAGGAGGACTCGTAAACATGAACGTATAACTCCGGTCCTCCGTTCATTTCATCAGCTCCCTCTGCAGTTTAGAATCGAATTTAAAGTCCTGCTGATCATCTACAAGACCTTGAATAATTTAGCACCACCTTACATTTCAAACTTTATACAGCCCTGCTGTATACAGTTGACATTGACATATGATTTTCATTCAATGGTGACAAGCTGTTTTTTAAATGACACTGTTGCCCCCTGCTGTGCACTGTAGGGTACGTGTTACAGAGGGACCGTGGCTTGAAGTGTAAAATTCCACAGAATGTAAATTATTTTTAAAAAGTGCTTATGAAAGTATTCGGCGTCTTATGTGATATTTAACATTGTCCCCCCACCCCCCCGAGCAAATTACCAGGAATATGAGTTATGTTTCCTCAAGCAATAGGTGAGCCAGCCTCTTTCTGGTCATCAGGTGGGATGAAGGAATGAACAGTTGAGGATTAATTTCAAAACCACAAGTCTGGAAAACACGACTGGCAGAAAAGATGCTGAACTCGCACAAGGACAGACCCAGGCAGTCCAGGGATCGTTCCAGCAGATGTCAATAACGTTAAGGTCTCCTGAACTTGACTGCATGACGGTCATGATGCTTTCAGCACGGTAAGTGAACCATTTCATTCCGTCGTAACCCTGCACAGCTTCCTCTGAGTGTCTATAAGGTTCATCTCTGTATGGGGTTTAATCTGCACGGCGTGTGTGATGGAAGAGATAAAAGCAAAAAAGTCTGTTAGAGACAGACACCAAGATGAAAGCACATGCTGTGACAGTCACACAACGTGGCTCTGCAGGGCTCCACACCATGCAGCCCTTACCACGCCATGCTGAACACTCTAACAACACTGTTGTATAAAGTACTTTTGAAGCAAGCAGTGGATGGGGTTAACACTGAACTGTCCACTCCTGCCTTGAAAAACCCAGTGTAATGTTTGTGCCTAGGAGGCAAGAGGGGCGAGGTTGAATGTGCAAAAGGGAGGCTTTAATAAAGGGCAAAACGAGGTATTAACATGGGGTTACAGGGGTAACAAAGCCTAGATACAAACAATGGGTAAAAAGATAGGATTGCAGGGGTAACAAGACAAAACGCAGCTAGCAGGGTGCAAATGGAAGGCAACAGGGAAAACTAACCCAAACTACAGGTTACAGGGAAGTGTACAGGCATTATTTCTAATCACATACAAATGACTTCTACAAAGTTACACCTACAACAACCAGTCAAGAACACGCTGAGACAGGGGCTGAGACAGGGGCTATTAGAATGAGATAACGAGACACAGTAAGAGACTACTAATAGCAATTAACACAGGGGAACAAGATACAACATACTAACAATGACCCAGCACAAAGGGGACAGGAGAAAGGAGGACATCTATGGGGCACAAGGGTCATGTCAAGCAGGGCTGTTACACCCAGTGATTGTCAAGTAAGTAACCAATGAGCTGCTGGTAAAATTACTTCATCTTTTACAACATGAGGGGTTATGAATACCCCTCCCCCACATTACTGCCTATCTTCAAGAAATAGGAGGGGGGGAGGTGTTATAACAGTTGTGCACAAAATATAACCTGTGGGTCAAACACAGTCCTTCAATACACAGAACCAGCCCAATAACATGCAGGAAATTGGCCACAGTATGAAAACCAAAGAGTAGACATGTCACACAAAAAACAAAGGCAATAAGGATGTGAAAGTGGAAAAGATGTACAGAAACATCTCTGAATGAACTATTTTCTCATCCCAAAATTATGAGTAAAATACCACCAAATGAGCTAACAGAAAAATCATGCAACAGTGCATACGTTTGCTGTATGTTATGGAAAAGGTGTGCATTCCTTCTGTATAGCGTGTAAAAGCACACCTGATGTACA
Source organism: Chitala chitala (assembly GCA_025773905.1). NCBI lineage: Eukaryota > Metazoa > Chordata > Actinopteri > Osteoglossiformes > Notopteridae > Chitala > Chitala chitala. The sequence continues at coordinate 963 of JABJVR010006199.1, read as the reverse complement.
ATGGCTGTGAAGTAGTCAGTTAGGATAATGTGGGTAACGGAGATGAAGACTAAGACAGCAATGACACCAAAATCGTCATCAGCTTGTTTGTAACCACAACGCTTGCTTGGAAGTTCATCCTCAGGGACAGTATAATTAGGAGCCGCAGCGGGTCCAGAATTTGGCCCAGCCCTGTACTTTAAAACCATAATTCTCCCATAACAGCAGCTTGCCTTCAGGGAGGTAACACCAGCATTTGCTGAGCGTGAGAGCTACAAATTATTTTTAAAATACAGATTGGCCTGTGTTCCTTTTGGGATTAGCATGAAACTGGCCACTTCAGTTCTCAGAGCTATTAAGCAACATTTTTACAGATTCCTTGGTAATGTCTGGTTTTTGTTTACAATGAGAAAAAGGGACATTAATACAGCCACTGGAGAAAGGATTTTATAATATGTGTCATCAACTGAGGATAGAACTGAAATCTCAGAGGACTCATATAACAGTAGGGCTAACAATCTGAAAAGGGGACTTTATTCAGAATCTTCAGATACTTGGCCAAGTTCCCTGAAGGTTCACAATTGTGGGGCTGATCTGTGAGCGAGGTTTGTACATTGGGGCACGGCGGGTGAACCAAAAACCCAAAATACACTCCTCACATGACCGAGAACAACTGCGTGCCACTTTCCTGGTTCCCACAGATCATGGTAACAAGCATGTTTGCTTGTTTTGAAACCGCAGAGATGTCTTCTGTCCTTGTGAAATGCCACAAAGTCTCCCCTAACCCACCACGACATGCTGGGTAATCACAAAGTCTTCCCTACCCCACCTAACCCCCCCTGGACATGCTGGGTAATGACAAAGTCTCCCCTACCCCACCTAACCCACCGTGACATGCTGGGTAATCACAAAGTCTCCCCTACCCCACCTAACCCACCGTGACATGCTGGGTAATCACAAAGTCTCCCCTACCCCACCTAACCC
>JABJVR010006197.1:0-12720 GCA_025773905.1 Chitala chitala | reverse complement strand
ACACACACACACACACACACACACACACACACACACACACACACACACACACACACACACACACACACACAGACCCCAGAGTTAACCACCACGCGTCCATGCCACCCCCTCTCAAGGTCAATGGTACAATTTTTAGGTTTAATTACTAAAAATCTTTTTAAATTGTTGGTTGCCTTGGACTGAAATGCTAGCTAAATAGTTGTATAATAACGATCTTAGAAACTGCATTTACTGATACAGAGGACCAGTTTTGTAAATGTTTTTCTAATAATGTGGTAACAATTATCATAAATTTATGAAAATTAAAAATAATTTCATGTTACAGATTACTGTTCTTAAATATCTGCATCTACGAATCTGGGAAAAAATTCCATAACCCAAACGTTTCAGTGAGCTTTGACAGACTTTGCACCTTGGGTTTTAGAAATAGTCATTCTTGTTTGGCTGGAAAGTGATCAGGGGAAAACCAAGGTGCAGTGACTTTTGCTTCTGATTGGTCCACACAAAATCAGCCCCTCTCTCAGCCCATTCTGAACTAGGGAGGGGTGGGGGTGAGATCAGCTGTTTGCTGAGTCAAGACTTATCAAATGCCCTACATTTACACTTTCAGCAACTTGAACTTTAGGTTATTTCATTTACAATATGCACTTTGGATCTTTGATTGTTGTGCTTGTGCTTTCTTGACTGATGAAGCAACTTGTGGGGTCAGAGGTCAGGACTGGGAATGTTTAGAACTAAACAGAAGAAGGTCAGAAGTGGGCAAGTTTTTTTTTCTTCTTCCAGTATTGTGAACCATGAAATAATTCTCGATCCTGAGATTGTTCGCACAGTTGGATATACTGACACTCACAAACACACAGGGATGTAACAGCACTTGTGGGTCTCTTGACAAACACTCAACTGGAGTCCCCTGAAATTACAATCTATTACCCCTGAAGTGTTTTTGGACCCCCACCTAGCTCTAGTCCCCTGAAGCTTTCAGTGCTTTTACCTCTTACAACACCCCAGCTGAAACATTCTAATATTCACACACCTACATGCAGCACACATCGTCTACTGAAATATAACCAGATCTTTCTGTGTTTGTGTTCTTTGACACAGGAAATAGATTCAGTCCTGACATCATCCCTGCACCTGGGCCCCAGTACCTTCATCCCAGAGGAAGAGGTGAGAATGGCTGTGAGGGGAATTGTTATAGTGGTTGTAGAACTGCAGTATGTGTGGAGGGTATTTGAGCATTCTCCAGGCTCTTGAAGGAGTTTTCTTTTTCTGTATTATACACATCACATCAGTGGTAGGAATTGAATAATCAGTGCTTCTTACCTTCCAGATCATAGGAGCTGCATCTATGGATACTTCCTGTGGAGGTCTTGACCTCATAGCCCAGGTGATGAGTCTGTATCCACATTACCTGCAGTCTTTTCTCAGGAGCCAATTTTACTTGCTGCAGGTGGATGGCCCCTTGCCCTTGCACTGGCGTCACTACATCGCCATTATGGTGAGCTGCCACAGCAGTGCACATCTTAAAAACTGTAACCATGAGATGGCATGACATTACAGGTGTTTGCCCCCCTCCCAGGCTGCAGCCCGCCACCAGTGTGCATTCCTGGTGAAGATGCACATGCAAGAGTTCTACCAGATGGGCGTGTGCATGGAGTGGCTGAAGGGGTTGCAGTATGCCCCACAGAGGCTGAGGAACCTCAACGAAATCAACAAGATCCTAGCACACAGACCCTGGTTAATCACCAAGGAGCATATAGAGGTAACTCCCCAAACACACACACACACACACACACACACACACACACACACACACACACACACACACACACACACACACACACACAGACAAACATGAGCCAAAATTACTCACAGAGGAACCTCAACATATTGCTTGTATATGTTATAAGAATATAAGTATATAAGTAACTAAGAATTCCAGCCTATATCTCTGCCTGTTAGAAGTTTATTCATGTACTTTCTGCTTGTGACCCTGTTGTCAGAATCTGGTGCAGACAGGAGAGCACAGCTGGACGCTGGCAGAGCTGGTTCACGCCATCGTCCTGCTGGCACACTTCCATGCCTTAGCCAGCTTTGTCTTTGGCAGTGGCATCAACACGCAGGAGGACAGTGATGACATGGCAGACTTTGGTGGCTGCTGCACGTGTGACCTTGCCGACGAAAGCGGCTTTGAGCCTGGGAGTGTGTTAAGCAGCATGATTCCTGGAGTGAGTGTCAGTGTCACTTACACCACGGTAATGGGGAGGTTGAGTAACTGTGTATGTTTGCCCAGTGAAAATACTGCAGCATGAAGCATGCTGTGCTGTTTGGTAGTAGAGACACGTGATTCCTTCTTATCTTTTAGACAACGGACTCATTAAGCGAGCTGGAGATCTTGATGGAGAGAATGACAAGGCTGCAGGAAGCTGATCAGAAGGACGACGCCTCCCAAGAGGACATGGCCACTCGTTTTGAGAAGGAGAAGAAGGAGAGCCTGTTGGTGGACTCTGATGGTAATGCAGGGCTTCCTGCTTAATGTAATTTCTATGTAGTTTTCAGCACTGCTATCTTCATTTATATCACTGTGTACGGACCTGATACACCTGATAAATTATGCAACTAAGCAGTGCAAATGCAAAAACTAGAAGCGTTAATGAGTGCTTATGTGTGACTGGTTTCTGCCTTTATGCCGGTACTCAGAATATTTTTATGACATGTTGGTGTGAGAATATGGGTATGTGCAGACATGATTTTTCCCTGTGACCACAGCGTTTGGTGATGTTGGATCTGCTGTTTGGCTGTTCCAGGCTTCAGAGTTGATGTGGTATCAACATCACCCGTGTACCGTTTTGTGGAGGATGCTTCGTTTGGATACCAGGGCTTTGCCAGACGTGGGGATTGCGACTCGCCCACTCTCTGTGCTCAGGTGAGTCAGTACGCTGCTGTGCCCTACAGTTTTCCCTTGCTGTTACACTGACTTCTGAACAATGCTTAACCAAACCCGTAGGATTATTCTTGGGAGGACCATGGTTTTTCTGTCATCAACCGTTTGTACTCAGACCTTGGACTGGTACTAGATGAGAAGTTCCGCACAGCATGTAGCCTGACGTACTACACCATGGCCAACCGGGAAGGCATCGACACCAGCATGCTCCGCCAGGCGCTCTTCAACTATGTCCACTGCATGTATGGCATCAGGTCAGTGAGCACCCCTCCCCCAACTGCAATCAAAGCAAGTGTCCCACATGTGGCCATGTCCAGCCTACAGCCTGCTTTTGTACACAACAGTGCTTCTATATTCTTCATATGCGTTTGGACTTGTGAATCATGAGTACAATCCTGTTTCATACTTTTCATACATGTTTGGGACCCATAAGGCCTATGGGGGTTACATCTCACTCTCTGGCTTTGTTTCCCCAGCAGTGTGGCTTGTGTGCAGTCCAGATGTGCTGTTTGACTATGACATGCTTGGCTGGGCCCTACAGGTACGATGACTATGACTACAGACAAGTGAACCAACTGCTAGAACGCAGTCTGAAGCGGTACATAAAAACGGTGACTTGTTACCCAGAGAGGATGACCCGCAGCCTCTATGATGCCTACTGGAAACAATTCCACCATTCTGAGAAGGTGGGCATTTCACCCTGGGTGTCAGGAAGCTCTTAGTGTGTTCCCCTCTTGTGTCTTGTGTCTGTCAGTGTGCTTCACTCCGTGTCCTCTTCTGTCTGTTTATTGTTGGGTGCATTTCTATGCATATGTGTATTTTGTTTGTAATTTTCCATTATGATTTGCTTTTATTTAGCTGTGCAGGTTTCTACCTCTTCCTTTGCAGTTGGGACGTTATCATTTCCTTGTTTTTCCTACATGTTTCTGTCTGCAGTACCTGGATTTTACTGTGTTGTCGTTCTATGTGTGTCACAGAGAATGTGAGTGTCATTTCTTTATAAGGTGTGCAATTTTATATATTAATGTAAGATATCATGGCTGAGGAGCAGAACTATAGAAATTAATGTCAGTTTCTTGTTTTTCCTTACTCTGGTTCTCTAGGGTGAGTTTTAAATAGCTGGTTGCTTTTTATACTTGCAAAAAGATTCTGTTGTGTTGAGAAAGAGGCTTGCATGCAGCCAGCGTGAAAGAGCATGCTTTTGCGGGCCTCTGTATGTCACTTGTATGAGTGTAGTGGGTTAGCATCTCAGTACAGGCACGTCCACAACAGCTGCACAGCCAGGCACAGGCCGAGCCCAGTTTGATTGCCCAAATGGCGGAGTCTGTTACAGTGCAGAATAAATTCAATGCTGCATTCCCAGCAGGAGTAACTGTTGTGAATACACACTGCCAGTTCTTTCGGATTCCTGCACAGAAAGTTTTATTGGTCCTGTTAATGGTTAATCATGTATATCCTTTAAAGCTTTACACCAACTGCGTCCCCAGTTTTTTTTTCATTAGAGAGAAAATCTACAGTGTCTAGGTATATGCTATCAATTTCATGTAAATTTAATATGTGGTGATTTTGATGTGAAAGGAAAGATATCTTTATGTCGTGAGTCATCTCCTGAAGTCACACAGTTGCTATCTATGGTGTTTGTTAGGTTTTTATTATAATCTGATTTCTCCTGGTCTCTCTGTGGACTCCCTGCCCTGTGTTCTCCCCTGCTTCCTACTTCTGCTGTCCAGGTTCATGTGACACTCCTGCTCATGGAGGCGCGAATGCAGGCTGAGCTGCTGTACGCCTTACGTGCCATCACCTCCTACATGACATAAGTGCGGTCTCGGCTCAGAATCCCCTGCCAACAATGCTGTGAACAAAAGGCTCAGTATGTCAGCCTCTCCCCTGGCCTTGCGTGTTAATGCCTCTCAGTGGCTGCCATTAGCTGCACCTACCACATCAGTGGGCAGGGGGCAGCATTTTGTTCTTTTTGGAAAAAAAAAAACATTTGCTTTTATGTGCAGGTGCAATGACAGGCAGGCTTTTTAGGGTAATATTTTCCTTATACCCTATATCCCTATGCTACCTGTGGCAGACTATGTACCATAGGTTACTGAAAATAATATTTGATAGTCACCTAAGGAGCTTGAAATTAAAGCAAGATGACATGCATATCTAGCAGAAATCTTGTTTTTCAGAGGCAATCTAGTCACTCACATATTTGAATATTAGGATGTGGGGTTGTGTGACTGTGTTTACATTTATATTAATTTTATTTGACAACGGCAGAAAAAAACTGTCAATTTTCCACTCCAGTTCTTCTGTGAACTCTTCAGCAAGTGAAGCCCGGGCGAATAATGAGGGCCCATCGTTTCTGCTGGAAATAAGTCTTCACGGGGTGATGACAACACATGACAATACATGAATGAGTGGTGCTGCTTACATGCTGATGGAATATTGATGGAAAAGCATCATTTTTCATTGTTTTTTTTTTGTTTTGAAATGCAGGCATGTGTTGTGTACCACAAACTCAATTGTTGCAAATTGAGTACTTTGAAAGAAAATGGCATATGGTTTTTATAATAAGTGGATTTAAATAATGTGTTCACTGTATAATTATGCTTTCAATTATCCCTAGTTTTAAATTGTATTTAATGTATTTTGGCTCTACATCATCCTAGTATGCATGGCCTGACATACGAAATAGTCCATTACAAAGAATAAAATGGCCTGTGTACATTGTTGATATGCTGCTTTAAAGTGCAATATTTATTTACCTCTTTTGTATATTCATTAAGCTTGCTCTTTAATTAATAAGCTCTTTTTTGTGACCTGAACATAGATTTGTGGTAAAGAGTTCTTTTTTTTCCTCAAAAGAGCAATACTGGCTACTATTTAAAAAAACAAGAAGATCTTCTAATGACAATGTCTGTATGACTTTTTTGGTTTTCTTTTTTGTGGGTTTTACCATCATTTAATGTCCAACTTGTGTTCTTCATTTGTATGCAGGTAGGGAGATCAGTGTTTGTGACTGGTGAATATGAGGAATGAATTGTTGTCCACCTGTGGTTCACTTGTGTTAATTATGCTGTATAATACAGTAAATATCTCCATGTCAGAAAAATTGAGCTGGGCTTAAGGTTTTGTTATATCTTAAAGGGAATTTTCTTGTGCTGCTGTATTAGGAAAAGATAAACAAGGTGGAATTCAGACTTCATATAAACATAACATCAAAACCTTTTGACGAATGTCATGAATATGACTTTAAATAAATGGAGGTGTAGGAAACACTTTTGTATGTTTTATTTACTCTTCTTGACTGTGAGAAAATCACTTGCATATTACCAGTATGTAAAACCAAATGACTAATTCTGTACTTTAATAATAAAAATTGTGAAAATATTAGTCACCAATAACAGAATGGGATGCCTGAGTTAATTTGAACCAGAACTGCCCACCTCGTACTTCAGCTGGGCCGCTATGTTCAGTGTGTATTTTTCGTTTCTGACAATCAACCCAAAATATCCCATAAAAACAAAAAACAATTTAACAATACAATTGTTTGACAACTGCCAAAATTCAAATTATTCCAGTTTATGACAATGATGGAAAAATGTTTTGTTTTTTTACATTTAGCACTATATAATAAGAATACTTATGAAACCTAGAAAATGTTATTTCTTTACACACTGACAAAGTATAATTGAAGCAACCGTTCTTCAGAATTTTTGAAACGCGTTTTGTAAAACGTAACTTGCTAGTTTGTCTTAAATTGGACACCGTAGGATTATTATGCCGCAGTGATACCTGGGATGCAAGGGTTATCACAGCCGTACAACTACGGTTTAAGGTAGGAAATATAATTGCTGTTTTAGTACTTGTATAAATAAATATGTATGGAGTTGACATACAGAGTCATGCTTTGTTTTTATATTAATTGATGTAACCCCTGCCATTTGATTTAATACAGCGGTTGTAGCGAGTTCGCTAAATAACCAGGATGACGCTGTAGTGTAGGGAGCGTTGGTGCAGTAAAGGCTGATCGCCTATTATTCAACATGAATGGCATGATTAATACTTTTAAAATCATATCGTACAGTCCCAGATTACTTGCGTTGATATAAAATATTTGGCAAGCTAAAATAAAATGACCGGAAGCCAGTAAGTTTTGCAGTTTGGTAATTATATATGTTTTATAATTATATATTTCAGTAATACCGAACATTGTTAAACCACAAGCACCTGATAGCTTGATGTTCTCTCTGAAAGGTTCAGCAAACTAAAAATAACAGCTGATGGTGCACATTAGAGTTGGTATTAAAGCACGATGTCATATCAATTTTAGGTCCACAATTTAACACATCAGACGATTTTTCTGTATTCACTAGAGGCAGGGAAGATGACCACTGCAGCTCGACCAACGTTTGAGCCCGCGAGAGGTGGCCGGGGAAAAGGAGAAGGCGATCTGAGTGCGCTTTCTAAGCAGTACTCCAGCCGGGACCTTCCGGGACACACAAAAATCAAATACAGGTAATACACAGGGTGACAAAATTTGTGCTGTATTTTATGTATAGAGATAATTTGTGTATGTTAGATGATATAGAGAATTGTTATACAATATTTTATCGAGAAACGTGTGAAAAGACCAATCCAGCAATTTCTTCATTATGGAATTAAATATGTAAGTAGTGTAGGTTGTTTTGTGTATGTAAAAACTTTTTGGCTTGTCAACACCAGACAGCCTACCCAGGATGCCCCAGAGGAAGTGCGTGGGCGGGACTTTCGTCGGGAGCTGGAAGAGAGGGAGCGTGCTGTTGTTCGTGACAAGACCAGGGAACGTGGACCACGTGGTGAGCCTAAGCTGCAGTTTTCACACTCCCTTATTCAGTGCAGTCCACAAGAGTTCAGTGCTGTACATTACAGTTCACTGTGTAGACTACTTGTTGATACTACTTGTACATCTTAACAATTTTCTTCTACTGTCACTAACTGGTAGTGTATTATATTGTCTGTTCTGTCCATTCGGGTACTTTTTAAACTTTTGTGTCAGAGATTGTTAACCTGTCCTGAATAACATATGCTTTTTCTTTAGGAGAGTGTAGAAAATGGTAATGGTCCATATTCAAGTTCATAACTAATAAAGCAGTCTGAGTGGCACAGAATGTAACTATTTTTCTGAGGTGTGGCAATGACATGTACTTTCTTTATGTTATTGTTTCAGAGCATACGACATCATCTTCGTCCTCTTCATCAAAGAGGCCTCGTCTGGACCAGATTCCAGCTGCTAACCTGGACGCTGATGATCCTCTCACTGACGTAAGCTGATATGCATTGTGACTTCGAACATTCACAGCTGAAAATTGGTGTTGCCAAGTGTATTTTATTTTTACATTGAAAAAGTAATGTGGATGTTGCCTCTGCAGTTGCTAAATCTTGCAGCACACCGTATTTCATTGTGTATTTCAGGATGAGGAGGATGAGGACTCTGATGCAGACAGCGAAGATGACACTGCAGCCCTGCTGGCAGAACTTGAAAAAATAAAGAAGGAACGTGCAGAGGAGCAGGAACGCAAGGTATGCCATTACCTGTCAGGATCTGCCAAGGATATAAATCCTGGTATTTCATGCACTCTCTTCTTAAATAGGAAACCATTTATGCCAGGTCAAGCTTTCAAAATGGCTTTGTTTAGGTATGTGGCAGAAGAAAGACCTTAGCTGCTCACATTGGTATCACATGTTCCTGTCCCTGTTACAAAGGAGCGAGAGCAGAAGGCAGAGGAGGAAAGGATCCGCATGGAGAACATCTTGAGTGGGAACCCTCTGCTAAACCTGGCTGGTCAGCAGCAAAACCAACAACAGAGCAGCTTCAGTGTTAAGAGGAGGTGTGTACAATGCATTGGATGCAATGTAATATTGTTTTGTCACTAGTGCTGAGACCTGAACAGGCTAGAGCATTGTGAATATGGTGGCCAGTGGCTCAAAGGGTAGAACATCAGGCTGGGATACAGAAGTCTCCTGGTTCAAATCCCAGCCACCAGGTGTGTCCCTGGGCACAGAATAATGGCTGCCCGCTGTTCCCCCAGGGGGTGAGTTAAATGCAGAGTACCAATTTAGTTGTAACATGTAGGTCTCATTTGTAAGTCGATTTGGATAAAGGCATCTGCTAAATGAATTAAACGTGAACATTTTCCCAAAATGCACATTAACATTTTAATGTCTTGAGAGAACATGCACCAAACATGAAGAGTTTTACGTACAGCAGTGATTAGGAAACTCTGTTGTGGGTAACACGTATTTTGAAATGTAAAATTTTAAAAATGTGCATAGATGCGAATGTTGACTGAACTGTCTAGTAGTTGGATTCAGTTAAATTCTTAGTGTACAGTGTAACACTGGACTACAAACTAGTGCTTTTGAATTTTTGGGGTAGATTGAGTTCCTGTATGTGTGTCGGTGCCATTTTTTGTTTTTTGCGTATAGTGTAGTATGTTAAAGTAAGTTATGAGCTGGTTGCTGTTAGCAGGGCTCATGGAAGAATTGCAGATGTGCAGAAGCACAGCCATGGAAAGGTACCTGACTGATTCTGAGGAACAAGTGGAGAAATCCAACAGTTGTACAGTTCCAAGGGTTCACTTTTTCCACGGCCATTTTGGATGTTGAATGAGTGTGTTCAATAAAGACATGATTCAAAAGACAAGATCATCACATTTTATGACGGATTTATACAGAAAACTATGAAATTCCAAAATGTTCACATATATTTTCTTGCCACTGTATTTGGAGGTATAAGATGACAATGTACTAACTCAGTGTTGGAATATTACTCTTTTATGTTGAAAGCTAAAGTCAAGGTAGTGAATAAAAGCAACACTTTTCCCCAAATGCAGGTGGGATGATGATGTCGTGTTCAAGAACTGTGCCAAGGGGATAGACGACTCAAAGAAAGAGAAGCGTTTTGTTAACGACACACTGCGCTCAGAATTCCACAAGAAATTCATGGAAAAATATGTGAAGTAACCAACCCAAGGTCAACCATTGGTTCTTTGGATGCAGAAATGAAGCCTCTCCTATTTTTATTACTTTGATATTTTTGTAAATCCCACTGTCCACGGTGTGGTGGAACCATGTGTTGGGCATAGATGTCATCACACCATAAAATAGTAAGAAATGATTGGTTGCTACGTTGGTTATTTTGTGTTTTATCACTTAGAGTAAAATCTTTCAGTTTGTGTTTTTTTCCTTTTTTAAAAATTGTGGTTTATTAAAGTTGTGCATACTACTTCTCTTATCCCCTTCTTGAGATTGTGTTTACTGCTGTAAAGGCTGCTGTCAATGCAATATAAGGGCCTTGCTTCCCTTTCATTTCACAGTGTTTATTTTGCATGTGGTTGCAGGCAACACTTGTATGGTTTGTGAGGCTTATACAGGATGACACATCAGTAGAATGGAGAGGAAGATGCACAGAGTGTCAACTTTACACGCACATACAGTTCATATACATATACTCTATTAGTTTATACATCTAATTTTACATACTGAATTAATTATTTTCTGATACCGTGCCTGAATTGAAGTTGCTTTTTTTTGTTGCACTGCAGGAATGTTTTTAAACGTCATGAAAGTATTCCTATTTTTTTTTTTTTTGTAATGTTAGAGATTATTCTCATTTTTAAATCTATTTCTGTAAAACAGATTTCCTTCACATGCAGTATACATAGACAAGGACAATTGGGCAGATCGCAAAGTAACAATCACCCACACACCTGGGATTGGGGCAAAGGGTCTATACTCGCACACACAAACACACTCAGGGTGGAACACAACTAAAATAACAAGGGTTATCAGCATATAAGACACGCGATGGAACCCAGACACCAACGAAGGAGAGGAACTAAAAACCCAACAGTGTGCAGAAAAAAACCTCTGGGGACCCAAGGCTTGCTGGCTGCCCAGCCCCTCCTGGACACACTAACATTACAGGAAACAACTGAAAATGGAGAATATGAATGTAAATTGCATTATGGAGTCCTTCTGTGCTCCAGGTTTGGAAGCAGCTCTCTTCAGGCATTCCTTGGGGGGGGGGGGGAGTACTTTGGGTGTCACCAGCTCTTATCCAATCATACTTTTTGCTACCAGAAAGTAGTAATATGAAACCTAAGTGTGGGATTATCGTGCTGTAGAGAGCAGGCCATTTCTGGAAAGTGCATTGGGTTTCAAACTGATTTAAGCTGAATGACGGATCAAAAAAATCACATGGAACCTGCCAAGTTCCTAAGTTGCGTACTCGGCAGTTTCGTTTCTAGAGTAGCATTATAAACGACAAAACGCTGGTTTGTCATACACATGCAATGTCTGAAAAAACAAAAATAATCTATACTCATTCTTTTGAATTACACACGTAGTAAATACATACTTCTGTTTCAAGATTGCTTTCCCGCATGACGAATGAGACAGCGTTTGTGTAACACTTTGGCACGTGTACAGCAGACAGCTGTTGGCTGTCTTGTTCACTGCGGCAATGTTACAGTCTGGATCTGTGTTGATTCTGTAGAGCCCTTGGATATCTTTATGTGTCGATACAATGTAGCGGTTACTTTAAAGGGGTTAAGTCGCGAGCATAGCAAAGCGGTTTTTATAAATCGTCTGTTTTTTCTTAAGATTTTTAAATCGAACCGTCTAGTCCTTTTCTTCTTAAAGTGCAACAATTCCTCTCGCGTTTCTGAATATTATGCTTTTAGTGCATTGTCATATGATATCTCGATATTATTGCCACAAATCCATATATAGTGTAGTGTTGTGTGTTCTGTACTGTGCTGTGTTTCATTGCAATAGTGAACCACTCGAGTGGCTAATAACACTAGACCCGCCCATATGGCACTTGAGCAATCTAAGATGAAGGTCCGCAAAAGAGAACCGCGGGTTGTATCGTGTTAGATAGTACATGAGTGAGCAGTTTTTAATATAAAATAAACACAAGACTACTTATTAACGTAGTTTTTGAACGCCAGTTTGTACACGTTTTGTGTCCTTCTGAACACACCATGGCGATCGCCCATGTAGCCACTGAATATGTTTTTTCGGATTTTCTTCTTAAAGAATCAAAGGAGTCTAAGTACAAAGGGGTACGTCTGGAGCTGGCAGTAGACAAAGTGATGGCTTTCGTTGCTGTTGGTCATCCGTTGTTGCTCATCTCATTAGCCTTTGCGCAGGAGGTCTCTGTTGGTGAGTACGTTCAATACCCGATAGCACTGACGAGAAGGAAAATTTAACCGATTTCTTTAAAATGTTATGTTGCATGTTTAAACACGCACCAAATCGCTTTATCATGTACGTCTATTTAATGGTACTGTCATGGTTGTTGGTTTATGAGTTGAGAAATTCGTACAAGCGCAACGATGCTTAGCACCTAAGGAACAATCGGCTGTAAACAAACGTAACTCCTGTCTTTACCCCAGATCACAATTCACTGTATTTTGTTTACAATTTCCCTGTAAACAAAATACAGTGAAATTCTGTTTGTGCGTCTGTTTAATGTAGCAGTTGATTGTGTATGTGCCTTCGATATTTTTCACGCAGTTGTCTAAAATGACAAACAACAGTAATTAATAATAATAAATTGATTTAATACTGTTAGATTAGATTAGATTAGATTAGGTTAGATTAGATTAGATCGAACTTTATTGATCCCACAGTGGGCAAATTCTCTTGTTACACCGCTCACAGGGAAGTGGAATTAAGGTGCAAGAAAACAAGGTGCAAGAAATTGAGGTATCTTAAATTACATAAAAATAAAA
>JABJVR010006195.1:0-12722 GCA_025773905.1 Chitala chitala | reverse complement strand
TTTATTAATAAGACAGCAGTATTATGCTTCAAGTACTCACATTAAGCTACGTATGCAAAGACACTTGATTTGGACTTGTGACCAAAAGACTTGGACTTGACTTGGACTCGTGGCCAAAGACTTGAGACTTGACTTGGGCTAGGGACCAAAAGAATTGGACTTGACTTGGACTCGTGACCAAAGACTTGAGACTTGACTTGGACTTGCAAAAAAAGACTTGTGTACATCTCTGCCTCTAATACATGCACCACTATCTCCAATCAAAGACAAAACCATGGTACTCAGCATTGGTGCCCAAACAAGAACTGTTCAGTCTGTTGCCACTAAGAAACAGCTGGGGCCACTGAGAAACAGCTGGGGCCACTGAGAAATAGCTGGGGCCACTGAGAAATAGCTGGGGCCAGAGCACAAAAAGTTTGTTAGCATATAACCAGGAACCCAAATCGTAAACTGCTCAAGGGAGACACAAACGGCTCCACATTAGGAAACTTTTAAACATTGATGTTATTGTGTATGTACCCCTGTACAAGCAAAATAGAAAAAAGAAAGGTGATATGTTCAGGTTTTTTGAATAGGAATTTATTTTTAAAATGAATTTTTAAAAACTCACCACTCCTAAGTCAGTAGCTCAACACTTTGAACACATACTAGTGTGCTTATTTTACCTTACATTTGTACAACGTTACCTTTCTCAGCACCAGTGCTGTTATCATTTACTGAAGTATGTTTGAAACTTGAAATATTTTAGCTAATTTTGCACATCTCCATGCATGTAACTCTAAAGCCTTTTCTAAAACCTAACATTTGTAAACAACAGGTTGAGGGTTTACTGATGTTTATACATTGCCATTTGTAGTGTCACATTACACCTTCCCTAATTCCAAAAACTCTTTACATAACCTTCTAAAAACAAAATTTTATTTCATTTTTGGATGTTGTGATGTATGTAGGATGGCAGTTTAAAAAAGTGATCGTGGTTGTGTTTTTATTTAGTTTTAATTAGGTTTCTGTTCACATTTTATTTTAAAACTGTATGTCCACATGCGTATTTGCTAGTATGATATTAATATTGCCATAAAATACAATATACATATCCAAATATATTAAATATCATATATAGCTTAAAATATGGAATACTATTTAGAATATGATTTGTTTTTCGTATAGACTAGAATAGTTTGACAAGCATTCCCTACAGTAAGTAAATATAAGTACATATACAAAACTGCTGAACTCATATGTACATCTTTAACATCAGAATTAGTTTTTTATATAAAGTATGTATAACATCTTTCTTTTTTTATGGTGATAGTTGTATGATATTTTTCCAAGTCTGGGACGATGGTTAAAAAATTGGGTCACCCTGAAGAAGTACATAGAAGATGACAAACAACATGTGAAAGAGCTGGTGAAGAAACTGGAAGAAACTCTTAACACAGAGAACAGGAGGTGCATTGTGGATTCTTTCCTCATCCGACAGCAAGAAATAAAGGTACCAATCTAATTTTGCCAATAACCTGTAACCAAAAATACAGCTCCAGTTTAGCTCCGATATTTATATTATATTATAATATTATATTATATTTATAGTAATTTCAACATCTACAGTTGTGGCCAAAAATATTGGGACCACTGCAGTTCTTCTCAGAAAATGCGCCAACTCGTCCACAAAAATGTGTATATTACAAGTGTCTTCTTGTCAACATATGCATTTTCTTTAGTTTGCTGAAAAAACACAAAAACCCTGGATAAATGAGTCCAAATTAACAGCATTGACCTCAGAGGTTTTTCTTCTGGTTCTTGTGTTCAGCTGTCATCTGGTTTTAACTGTACCTGTTTCTTTACTACACGCATTCCTTTAAAATGCCTTGTTTTCAACTCTATCTGAAAAACGCAATATAAAAATATAGTAATAAAAACACATAAATTCACACAGAAGAGAGTCCAACCTCTCTCAAGGAGTTGGGTTCCAGAGTCCAAGCAGTGTGTGGAGGCCAGCCCGACTATCTAGCTGGTACCGCTCGGGTTGGAGGAGACATCCTGCCTCAAATAGAGGAATTTAAGTATGTTGGGGTATTGTTCTCAAGTGAGGGAAGGATGACAGACAGATCTGTGTACCGGCAGAAGGAGCTGAGCGTAAAGGCAAAGATCTCGATTTACCGGTCAATCTACGTTCCTACTCTCACCTATGGTCATGAGCTTTGGGTTGTGACCGAAAGAATGAGGTCTCGGATACAAGTGGCTGAAATGAGTTTCCTTAGCAGGGTGGCTGGGTGCACCCTTAGAGATAGGGTGAGGAGCTCGGTCACCAGGGAGGAGCTCAAAGTAGAGCCACTGCTCCTCCACATAGGAGAGGAACCAGTTGAGGTGGCTTGGGCGTCTGTTTCGGATGCCTCCAGGATACCTCCTTGGGGAGGTGTTCCAGACATGTCCCACCGGGAGGAGACCCCGGGGAAAACCCAGGACACATTGGAGGGACTATGTCTCCCAACTGGCCTGGGAACACCTCGGTGTCCCCCCAGAAGAGCTGGAGGAGGTGCCTGGGGAGAGGGAAGTCTGGGTGTCTCTGCTTAGACTGCTACCCCCATGACCTGGTCCCGGATAAGCGGAAGAAGATGGATGGATAATTCACACAGAACTCCAAAATATTATTGCCAAAATTATTAGTACCCTAAATGAAATGTTGCCTAGCTCACATGAAATGTTGCCTAGCTCACACTTAAAGTCGTACATGGCGGCGCGCAGTAGTGCAGCGGCTTCTCTAGCTCTCGGTATTGTGAATAATGCTACTAATACTAATACTGATTGTAAGGCAAGAACGTACAGCTCGGATAAGCTACTGAAGCTGAATAACAGCACTTCAGCTCAATTTCCACCTGAGCTAAAAGCAGTGCTCAGCAGACTGCAGCTCCTGAGGACAGTGGCATGGAGAAGCAGACACTGCCAACTAGGAGGTAAGAGGAGGCGGTGCACATGAAGGCAGAAGCGGGGCAAGCGAGCTGGTCTGCTTGCTCGTCTGAGGGCTAACACGGGCAGACCGGCTATCCCAACACTTTTTCTGTCCAATCTAAGATCTTTGGACAATAAAATGGATTTACTATGGATGAGACTGAGGCACTGAGAGATGGCAAACTGTGGTGTTGTTGTTCTAACAGAAACTTGGCTGACTGACAACATGCCAGACTCTGCTTTCCAGCTAGAGGGACACCTATTCTTCCGTGTGGATTGCAACCAGCAGCTATCCGGTAAAAACAAGGGTGGAGGACTCTGTGTGTATGTAAATAAGGACTGGTGTAAAATCTGTTCCGTGATTGACAGGCGTTGCTATGAAGTTACAGAGTACCTGGTTGTTAAATGCCGCCCTCACTACCTACTATGGGAATTCATAGTCGTGCTCTTTGTTGCTGTCTACGTCCCTCCACCTGCTAATGCTAATAACGCTCTGGATGAGCTGTACGACTGTATCAGTGCATTGCAGAACAAGCATCCAGAGGCATTGTACGTGGTCACGGGAGACTTCAACCATGTTGATTTGCAGAATAAGCTCCCAATGTTTCACCAACATATCACCTTTGCCACTCATGGTAAAAATACATTGGACAGAGTGTACACAAACAGATGTGGGACCTACAGAGCCTTCCCCAGTCCACACCTTGGTGCTTCAGATCACATTTCTATCATGTTGATTCCTGCTTATTGTCCACAGTCAAAAAGCAGGAAACCCACACAAAAGACCATCACTGTGTGGCCCACTGAAGCATCCTTCATGCTTCAAGACTGCTTTGAGACCACAAACTGAGAGATCTTTAAGAAAGCAGCTACACATGAGGGCAGTGTGGACCTGGAGGAGTATACATCTTCTGTTCTTGGATACATAAGGAAGTGTGAGGAGGACGTTACCATCACTAAAACCATCAAAATCCATCCAAACCAGAAACCTTGGATGAATGCAGAGGTCTGCTCACTCTTGAAGGCTCGGCACTCTGTATTCAGAGATGGTGACACAACTGCACTCAGGGCAGTGAGAAGGGAACTGTCAGCAGGCATCAAAAGGGTAAAATCCACCTATGCCCTTAAGGTACAAGGTCACTTCTCCTCAAACGATCCACAGAGTATGTGGAGGGGCATCAAATGTATCACTGACTACAATAAAAAAGACGGTCAGTGCTCCTCGGATCCATGGGGATCCACTCTCTCTGCAACAGCCTGATGCCCTGAATAACTTCTATGCCCGCTTTGACTCCCTGAACACCACAGCCCCCTCCAAGTTCACCCTCTCACCTGATGAGCCTATCTGCAGTGTGACAGCAGCTGAGGTGAAGTCCATCCTGCAGCAAGTGAACCCCTGCAAGCAGCAGGTCCTGATGGGATCTCAAGCACAGTCCTCAGGGACTGTGTCCATCAGATCACAGAGGTACTGATGGACATCTTTAACATCTCATTGTCCCAGGCATCTGTCCCACAATGCCTGAAATCCTCAATAATCATTCCAGTACCAAAAACCCGATCAGTGTCCTGTCTCAATGATTACCGGCCAATCGCACTGACCCCTATAATTATGATATGTTTTGAGAGGCTGGTAATGTCACACATAAGGAGGGAAATTGACCTGTCAGCTGACTCCCATCAATATGCATACAGGAAGAGCCGCTCCACTCCAGACACCATCTCAGCTGTTATACACCAGGCCTTGACACATCTGGAGAACAAGTGCTCCTACGTGAGGCTGCTCTTCCTGGATTTTAGCGCAGCCTTAATAAGATTATCCCACAGACACTGGTAACCAAACTGTCAATCCTCAGGCTGCCTCCATCTCTATGCAACTGGACTTTGGATTTTTTAACAAACAGACCACAGACTGTGAGGATTAATAATATTTCATCCTCTTGCACCATCTTAAACGCTGGCTCCCCACAAGGCTGTGTTTTTAGCCCTGTCCTCTACACTCTGCTGACACACGACTGTACAGCTGATTATGCCAGCAACCTAATAGTGAAATTTGCAGACGACACAGCAGTGGTAGGTCTCATAACAAACAATAATGAGACAGCCTACAGACAGGAGGTGGACGAATTGATGGAATGATGTAAACAAAACAATCTAATCCTCAACATCAATAAAACAAATGAGATGGTGGTGGATTTTCGTAGGACTGGTCCTACGCTCTCACCTCTACTTATTGATGGTGCTGCTGTGGAGTTGGTTCCTTGTTTTAAATATCTAGGGGTCCACATCACCAACAACCTCACCTGGAGAAATAACACCTGAGGCTCACCAGCGTCTTTACTTTCTGAGGAAGTTGAAGAGAACGGGACTAAACATCTCTGTCCTCAGGTCCTTCTATAGGTGTATTGTGGAGAGCACACTGACATCCTCCATGACTGTGTGGTATGCCAGCTGCACAGTGGAGGAAAAGCAGGCACTACAGCGGGTGGTGAAGTCAGCACAAAAAATCATCGACTGCAGCTTACCACCACTCTCAGACATTTATACAAACAGATGCAGAGATAAGGCTCTCTGCATCAAGAGAGACACCACTCACCCTGCACATGAACTGTTTGTCCCCCTCCCCTCAGGCAGGAGGCTGCGCAGCATCCGGGCAAGGACTAAGAGACTGAAAGACAGCTTCTACCCGGATGCTGTTTGCATTGTAAATACTGTCCCACGTGAGCTGCTGTATCAGAAATGTTAACTGCACTATTGCACTTAAAGACATTACTCTTGGCCTTCAATGCTGCTAACTAACGCACTGATGTATTTTTTATTTTTAATTCTTTTTACAACTTATGGTTTACATTATAACAGGATTGGGGGGACATCTACGTCTATACTGTTTTACCTACATTGTTCTTGTTATAATGTTTATTGTTTTTAGTCTCTACCGAGACCTGAGCACTATATTTCGTTCCTCATAGTATGATGGAAGGACAAATAAATAAATGATAATAATAATAATAATAATAATAATAGTTTCCTATAGCCATGAATTTGCACCATTCTACTGAAAATTTGAATGACTATTCTTTTGCGAACTGTTCCAGGACTATCAAATTTCATATACATCTTCTTCCAGCTACTCTTTTCAGATTTCTGAACAGGAAGTCTGTACTCTGTAACGATTCCCCAGAACAGAGGCACAGAGGCAAGGGTAGAGTCTATTGTGCGAAGGGTTTTTAATACAATGAACGAGGGCAAGGTATACAAGGGCATGGACTAGATACAAACAAGGCCTGAGTCAACACACAACAGAGCTTCAAGGAACCATTACATTAACAACAGGCCACTAGACTAAGACAAGAGGGAGGTATATATAGGGAACAAAGCACACAGGGATCAACAGGGTAAGTACACAGGGCTGGCAACACATAACGAGGGCTAAATTACATAAGTGAAACATGGCAGGACACACGAGGTAGGGCAGGGGGGACATGACATACTATAATTTCCCAAAGTGTGGTCCACAGACCAGTACAAAGTAATTTGTCACATTTAATACATGTGACAAATGAGGAGTTTTAATACAAATTAAAACACTGCATGAAATCCAGGTATTTCTTACAGTTTTTAAAAGGTAACAATACTTTTTTCAAAACCATTCTGTAGTTCTGTGTGAAATTCAGTTACATTTAACTTTTCCCCCAGGTTTCACATTGTTTCAATGCAAAAAAAAGGACACAAATATTGTAACGAATAGTCAAGCTGAGGCGAGGTCCAATTGCAGAGAGGGAATTTTATTCCACAAAGAAGGGTAAAACAAAAAAAAGGAACAGTGGATAGGGCATTAACTAGAAACTAAAGATACTATGGGGGTTTTACAGAAAGCACTTGGAGCACTAATGGCACTTTGCAAACATACAATCTTACAGACCTACAATAACCAGCAAAGACTCAACCATGAAGGAAACTTAAATAGAACTTAGGCAAACGAGACACAGATAGGAGGCACTAATAACTAATTACATTCAATCATTGGCATGAAACACAAGGAGGGGTTACACCTAGGGGACATGAGGAGGCATGACACAGTAGGGCATGATAAATATATTAATGTCAAAATATTAATATCCCCATTTTTGTGGAGGGACTGGTGCATTTCATTATGTGAAAAAACTGTAGAGGTACAAATGTTTTTGGCCACCGTATTAAGGGCTGCTAAAACAATAACTACATTTAATTTTGTAATCTGCAACAGAAAAACCCAGAAAGAAGCTCCCCTCACTACCACGAGGAGAACCTCATCATGTTAGTGTCTAACCTGTTTGCAGCTGGAACTGAAACCACTGCAGCCACATTACGCTGGGGACTCCTGCTTATGGCAAAGTATTCCCATATACAGGGTGAGACATGCTTGAAAAGGTTTGAATTTTCACACCAAAAGTAATAACCTTTATTTCACCTGGAAAGCCTCATTGAGATTAAAAATCTCTTTTTCAAGAGTGTCCTGACAAAGGTAGGCAGCAAAACAAAATTATAAAGAAAATGCAATAACAATTACAAATACAATTACAGATATACGAACATACTCAATATTAAGATCAAAAGGCAATTATACAATAGTAAAATAATATAATGTAATAAATCCAAAATATGTATTGCAAGAAAATGTTTAGGTTTTAAACACAGACATGCACGTAGAAAGCTGTTAATGTTCCCTTGTGCAGAGATAAAACATTTCCCATCCATCGTTAGACAATGTACAGGAGGAGCTGGACAGAGTCATTGGGAGTCGCCAAGCACGAATGATGGACAGGAAGAACCTGCCGTATACAGATGCTGTGATTCATGAAATCCAAAGGGTGGCCAATATTGTTCCAATGAGCCTCCCTCATGTCACCACCTGTGATGTTATTTTTCATGGCTATAACATTGAGAAGGTATACTTAATTTGTGAGGATATGTTTCACATTTTTTGAATGAGAATTATTACATTTCTTAAAATGCTGTTAGTGTGATTTCTGTGCAGTGCAGTGTAGTTGTTTTGATGTTTCATACACATTTTTGCAGTTTCATGTGTATGTGTCTACATCAGTAATGCTCCTTGATCATTGTTAGTCAAATATGTGTACTTCATGCAAGATAAATATGGGCAATGTCCCAATGTCCTGCAGGGCACCAGCATATGTCCACTGCTGACATCTGTGCTGAATGATAAGAGTGGATGGGAGAGTCCCCTCACCTTCAATCCCAAACATTTCCTGGATGACGAAGGTCGATTCTTGAAGAGGGAAGCCTTCTTACCTTTTTCTGCAGGTGCTGCTGAATATTCACTTGCGTTCAGTTGGAATTATAATAGCTGTAAATAATTTTAAACAAACTCTGTCTGTTTCCTCTTTAGGGCGTCGTGTGTGTCTTGGAGAAAGTCTGGCCCGCATGGAGCTGTTCCTGCTCTTCTCCACACTCGTGCAGAGGTTTCATTTCGCTCCAGCTCCTGGCGTGCCCGAGTCTCATCTTGACCTTACTCCAGCTGTTGGGTTTACCCTCAATCCCTCGCCTCATGTGTTGTGTGCTGTCAAGCGCTTTTGAGGCACATTGTTAAAAGCGCTATTTAAAAATAAATTGAATTGAATAAAAGATAAGAGTTTTTGTTAAAAATAAGATTAACTTCAGCAAAGTACAGCTTAAATGATTTTTAATTTTGAAAGATCAAAAATGCAAAACTTTTTATTGTTGGGAAAAGTAATTACATGTGAATCTCAGTTTTATAAAAAATAAACAAAAAATTAAACAGTTTGTATTTCTTTGATAGTGGCAGTACAGCCAGTAACTCAGCCAGTAAAACTGAAAATTTGATTGATTATTCTGCTTCTCCAAATGCGTTTCTGACTTTGTTTGGTCTATTTGCGAGTCACATTAA
Source organism: Chitala chitala (assembly GCA_025773905.1). Lineage (NCBI taxonomy): Eukaryota > Metazoa > Chordata > Actinopteri > Osteoglossiformes > Notopteridae > Chitala > Chitala chitala. Next base: position 3,868 of record JABJVR010006195.1, on the reverse strand, counting down.
AAGCAGCCTGGTGCATAAGGCAGAGATGCTGGAGACCCCAGGTTGGAATCCCAGCTTCACCTCCAGGTGCTTTTCCCCCCAGCTCCCTGGATGCTACATGTGGCTGCTCACTGCTTCTCCCTGGGGGATGCGATGTGTTACATTTTGTTGTGACACATATATGTACACAATGACAATAAAAGCTGATTATTATGTCAAAAATCTTTTCTGTGGTAGTGTTTCATAAGATAAAAGTGTCACTGCTGTGCTGTGTGAAAGAATTATTAACACTGGGTTACTTATTTGATTAAATACGCTGTATGATTATGTCCATTATAAAAGAACAAAGAAGTATATATTTGAAAAGCGCAGTGAAAGAAAGTGCTTCCAAAATACAATTACAAAATTAGAATAATGACAATACCTTCAACTGCAGGAAGGTCAGCAGTTCATAACATTGTTTTTTAAACTTCTGTTTTCAGTGCCACTTTCGTACCTTTTGTCCATCGTGGTGTGTTCAACAAAAAGGAGTCAGCATTGTATACTTACAGGCATGCAGCTATACTGCTCCACAATTATGCAGTTAAATTAGTCTAAAGGAAGAAGCAGAAATCTCTAACATTCTTACTCTCACCAACCTCACGTCTTCTGTTCTATAACAAGGCCAGTCTGACCCAATTGGAAATGCTGACGTTCTGTGATGCCTTCAATCAGCTGCACAGTCTAAACTAAAAATCTCAGTTTATTTTGAAGTATTTTTTTTCACCTAACAATGTACTAACTAAATTAAAGTTAATCAGTTAATGGGCAACACTTCATCCACCCTTGTGTTGTACCAGGTCACAATAAGTCTAGTATTATCATTATTTTGCACTAATGTTCATACGTGGCCGAAAAACTGTCTGCTGGAGCGTATCCCACTTCTGGCCTTACAGAAACTAACACCTTTACCTACGTGGCTCACCCTGGTCATGAATGTGAGGTCATTAAGTTTATGTTGGAACTGGGAGTTGGTGAGGACCAGCGCCCAGATATGAAGGTACCACCTCTACCTACAGTGTGTCCCCTCCTCACACTCTCTGTTTGTGCTTGTCAGCAAATGTAAAATTTTGTAATTATGAACAACTGCCTATCTGTTCCAGTTGTTGTTTTCAGTTTGTTGTCATTGAACGATGTGATGTACTTAAGACCAAAAGCAATCACATCTTTTGAATAAAATAAATAATATAAAAAACAATTGTGTGTCGTACAGAAGGCACACAAAGCAGAGGTCCCTGTACATATTTTCTTATTGTCAATGTACATTTTAACATACTTGGATTTTTTAGAGCCTACGTCATTAAAAACATCATGGAAGCACAGCTGACATGAACGGACACAATTTATGCTTACAGTGGCTACTGAGTTACACTTGACTCATGGATAATCTCAGGTATATTTTAACAATCTTAGGCAGTGAAAAGCTCCTCTCTGCAGCAGGTAGTGGTGTAGTGAACTGGGTTAGGTGTGCTACCGTGTGTGTTGCCATCAGCTGCCTTTTTATGGGCAAGTAAGTATTGTTAAATAAATGAGCATTGTTAAATAAAAGAGCATTGTTAAATAAAAGAGCATTGTTAACCACAGTGCGACTCTTTGCTGTCAGTATGTCTACCCCTAGCAGGCTTTTTTTTTTTTTTTTTTTTACTTAAGTATTTGGTTCAACGGACAAACCCTCCTCAAACCCCTGTTTGAAACCCACCTGTTTCCTCAGTCTGTTACAGAACGATAGAGGCTTTTGGTTTAACTAATGACCTGCTGGCTCAATGGGTAGAACATCAGGCTGGGATGTAAACGTCTCCTGGTTTGAACCTCACCCCAGTCACCAAGTGTGTCTGATTAACAGCTTATAAAATGGCTAAAGCAGGGATGTTCTCCCCAGGAAAAATGAGCCACTTCAGGAATTACCCTGTTAGTTCAACAGTTTAGTGAGGCTGTGTCTACTAGAAAATACTTTAAGAGTAATGCAGAAACTTGAGAGAACTAATCTGCTGCAGGCTGCTTGCAATGGGGCTAGAGCGTGGAAAGAGAATCTTCCTCGCTCCTATCATTGCACCGCACGTTCGAGGGAACCAGGTGCCAAATGATTCATAGATGACCTAATACTGGTTGAGGGTGTCGGAATTAGCAGAGCATCCCCGATGCTGCAATCTTATTGAACGTCATCCCTCCATCCAACGTTTTGCTGGGTGTACCCCCTTTCTGCCAGGTACAGGAGGACCATGCGGCTTGTGTGGTGCAAGTCTCTTATCAGGGGCCAGCCCAAGCTCATGTCCGCATGTCCGTCCACCAGGCCAGCTTGGCCCCATGCACCAGTACAGCTGTGAAACCATGCAGGCTCCAGAGCCTGACCAACCAGTCCTCCGGGTTCCTCAGCACACCAGACAAGATGATTAGCCTGCCGAGCCACTTTTGCTGTGTTGCATGGGCAGTGATAACCCTGGTTTGAAACCTGCCTGTTCTCTTAGTCCATTACAGCATACAAAAAAGGTGTACAGTAAAAGAAAATTGATAGTTCCTCTCCTCCTCACTGTTCCTATGACTTAATCTTTGACTTATTCAGCTCAAATTATTCGTACTTCATGTGGTTGACAGTATTTCTATAGTAATTTAACAGTTATCATTAAATTATTTCTCAGTAGGCGGCACGGTGGTGTGGTGGTTAGCACTGTTGCTGCGCACCTCCAGTTCTCTTTAAGAGATGGTCATAAAAATTTGCCTCATTATTGTGTTCTTGTATGTGTGTATGCATATATTCAATTAAATAAATTTTATTTTTATATAGCGCCTCATTGAGACACTTCAGAGCAATTTACATAAGAAATTTAAGATATTACAGAAATAACTGCAAGTGAATGGTTGAAGTTAAAGATAAGGGTAAAATTAGACAACAGCAAAACAGAGGAACAAAAAATTTCTCAGTGTGGAGAAAAAAAAACCTGTGGGAACCCAAGGTTGACTGGCTGCCCAGCCCTTCCTGGGCATGTTAACATTACAGAATAAACTGGTACTTATTAAGACTTTGACTGTTACTTACACTACAATAGAAATAACAGAATTTAGTCCTCCTCTGCTCCTGATGTTGAAGCAGCTCTCAATGGCCTTCGGTATCCCTCGGGCGAAGCTTCATCCAAAGGGGTATATTATGAGTCTAGAATGACGCCTAAATTGTGTACTGAGTCTCTAATAGAGAAACAGAGGTTGGCAGCATTGAGGGCTGACTTGAAAGTTTGACTATGTCATAAAATTATACAAAGTAAGTAAAGAAAAGTTATAAAAGACTGGTTTTAGATGTAAATTCTTTCAGTGTTGTTGGAATTACATAATTGTGCATACTGAAATGGTTAAAAAGTTTTTGATTTTTGCATTGTTTAATAAAAGGCAGAAAACGTCTCACATATCTGATTTTAACATCAGATAACCTAGTGCGTTAAATGGATCCACTGCTGTATGAAGGCCTTGTACGTGGTTCCTTAAATTTTTGTTTTAATGAACTCTTGATTACAACTAAGATGCATGAATGTTTCATAATGTCCAAGACGGGTTTTCGGTCATCTAATATGACTTAAAATGAGTGGGTTGAACTACGAGCCAATATACAATAAAAAAAAAACATTAGTCAAAAATAAAAGGTGTCCCACAAACTAAACACAATAAATCAAGCAAGAGACTGGGCTGTGTCTGAAATCACTCCCTACTCACTGATGCCCCCACTCACTGTATAGGGTGTTATAAACAGCTGTGGTGTAATGTAACTAAGCAGTAGTACTTTGTTACTGTGATGGGAAAATTAAAAATGCATGACCCTTTAGAGCGTTCCGTGTCAGTCCTTTGATATGTAAAGCATGTGCTG
>JABJVR010006194.1:0-12723 GCA_025773905.1 Chitala chitala | reverse complement strand
GAATTAAGGCAGTTATGAAGGCAAAAGGGGGTCCAACCCGGTATTAGCAAGGTGTACCTAATAAAGTGGCCAGTGAGTGTAAATTGTTCTTCACCCTTTAATAATCTTGATGTTCAGATGAACAAATTGGCATTGATAGGGCTTTTATGTCTATATAATCACAATCATTAAGCTTAAGCTTTTTTGGAAAATTGTCCATACGAATGCTGTGCATCTATCAACCAGAGAAAGCTCATGGTCACAAACCAGAGATACTTCCTTACATCACTTACTGGGGGTGAGTGGGGGGGGGCTGAGTTCTAACGACTCGTGCATAATGTAGCCAGCGTGCTCCACTGAAAATGTGCAAGGGAAATTGCACGAGTGTGTTAATCAGATGCTCAATAAAATACACACACACACACACACCCTGAGAAGTTCACTGCCAGCTGGACACATGACCGATCCTTGAACCCCTAACGTAGTGTTGTCATGGCGTTTCAAAGCGGGGCAAATCACTAATGAAACGCTGTGTGGAGAAATCACAACTAACTGAAAGCAAAAATGCCTACATGGTACTATCATCTCCTGACAGAGTGGGGCTGAAGCGTAACAGTGTGAAACATGCTGTGGGCCACCATGTAAAATGGCAGTGGCCCCATTTCTGGGTTTGCTATGTTCACAAAACCCCCACATACGCTGAATAGAGAAGGGATGAGACCGTCCAGCAAAGCAGTGCAGAGACACGCGCGTCCTTGACGCTGAGGACGGCCACTCCCTGCGTGAGCAAGAACTCCTCCTGAGAGCAGACAGGTGCCGTCAGCCTGTCCAACACAATGTGCGTGAGCATGTGCCAACACCTGGGGGACACCAGGTGCGCACTATTCATTTTAGCATCACCGATGATAATTAATGACAGCGTTATTGTTACAATTACCGCCAGCAACTTGCACAAAGTTATATGTTTTTTTGACATGAAGTTCACATGCCTGCTGTACATATAAACATCGATGAAACAGGTTAAAGGCGTGAACGCTGCTGGACGCGACTGGGATCGTTTAGCCCCGCCCCACCCGTCCGTGGCGAGCTCTGTGAGACTCCCATGTGGTCAGAGCCACACAAAAGGCAGCGTGTGCCTCCCTGGGGCTGTGCGGCTAAAAATAACAAACGCATAAAGGCAACAAAATCCATTCGTCACTGCTGGACGTCGCGACACGGCTAGGGCAAGAGCAGGTGTGCCACATGTGACTATTACAACAACGCTATTACCTGGAGACATATAGAGTCAATCACATCCATGCTGGAGATCTACTACAACATGCTTTATATTGCCGACAAAGATGCACCACATGTTCGGCAACTGCCAATCCGGTACGGTCTTTGCTTAAAAGCATCAAGCTGGTTCTCCTACCATGTGCTGCGGAACACTACATGATGTAAAAACAAGCATTTTTACCATTCGAGGATGCAAATCTTCAAAATGTCAGTGAGCATAATTCCTTCATTGGCTGCACATCACTACTGACAGGTATCGGTGGCCACATTACACAAGCTGATGTGTCACAATGGCACAAATCCAGCTCTTTCGACAGTACTGGCTTCTCACAGTGACTACTGTGGGGGGGGGGGGGGGGGGACTTACGGGTGCAGTGAGGCCAGCAGGGGTGAATCAAGAGCAACAGCTGTGTACCTGCCTCAGCCTTTTATCCACCTTCTTCTTCTGAATCTACAGTGCCGTGTTATGGATTATATTTAATTACCCTCCTCCCATTCCCAGGCCACCTTGATAGGTGTGTTGATGGGTAGTGAAGGAGACAGTGCCAGCTCCCTGGTTAATGCAGGATGATAGGCCAGCGGAACGCTTTATTGCGTCCGTCACTGGAGCACAGATGGCTAATGTTAATTTTCCTCTGTCACACCACAGGTGATTCCTCGTATTCCCTTTATTGCTCAAAATTTCCCAAAATGAGACTCTAAGATGGGCCAGCCTGAAAAAGACTGCCCCCTCCGGACAATCTGGCTCATTCCGCCGCCATTGATTACTGCTAACGAAGGAATAATGAGTCTGTTTCAGTTCAGTCATTATGCAATTAAGGCCATAACAGTAAAAGATGTCCCGCCTATTCCCCACACAGGAGCAGAGACCCTTCTTCAGCAAGGAACCGTTAAGCTTAAAGTAGCTTAAGGTCAGTGGGACTGTATCACATGGAGTACCAGTAGTGACAAACTAATTAGCTGCTAATATGTAATTCAGCCATTTAAACATGTTGCCCCTCATGACACAGTTACCTCAAAGGGCTTAGCAATGCTGGAGCAGGGACTAATATGCTGTTTTTATTCTTCGAATGATAATGTAGAATAATATACAAAATACAATTCTTTTATCTTCATGGGAAGCAAAATAAAATTAAGGAGCTTGTTTCCTTTATGAACCAGGGCCAGCAGTGGTGTCATGCACTATTCAAAAGCCTATTCTGTACTGTGCACTCACCACAGAGTCCTGTTTATGCTTTCACTAAATCAGTGATTCATAGGAAAGCTAGTGTACAACAGAGAAAAGGGCAGGAAAGAACTCTAAATATTATTCAATCAAAAAAAAAAAAAAAAAAGAAGGTTGCCAGGGTGTAACCATGAACACAAAAGACTGCAGTCTGTATCCCAGAAACAGCAGAAAAATTTGGCAGGAACTAAAAACATAATCTCTCTCTTCAAGGTGCAAGCAATACGAGCTCCTATGAATGCGTTGAACATCAGCTCCCTCCCAAAAGCTATCAGGCCACCCAACAGCAGAACAAACAAAAACTCTCAACTGCAAATCAGAGGAATACCATAGATTAGCCCTCCTCACAGCCACAATGTTTGGCAATCCATGTTTTAAGACTGCTCACCCCCTACTGACCACTTACTGTGTGTATCGTACATCCTTATGCATTAAAAACACCCGTTTATTTACCTTTGCAATTCTTACCTTTGTTTTACTACCTCATGGACCTAGCTGTGTTGTGCTGTGTATGTGCAGCTGTTCTTGCCCCTCCTCCCTGTCCCAGGACCATACAAGCATATTAGAATTTTGTCACATCTTTTCAAGTGTGACAGCACGTACAAATTTGAATATAAAGTCAATGAACCTAAAATATACTGTATTTTCCATAAATGCCTTTGCAGTCTTAATACTTCTCATCAGCATATTCACAGCTCATCACTACTGTAATAGGGTGTTAAGTTACTGTGTGCAGATGCTTGTATGCACATCAGGACTCACTGCTGATACAACTTGGATTGCATATGAATCATTCTTTTCAATACGAGGCCAACAGGCTCCTAATCTCTGAAGAAAACAGGTTTGCTGATTCTAATAAAGTTTCCTCCCCCAATCAAAAGACATGCATTGTAGGCTGCTTGGCGTTTCCAAATTGCCCAGTTTGTGAATGGGTGTGTGTCCATGACTGTGCCCTGCAATGGGCTGCCACCGTATTCGAGGTGCCCCTATCTTGTGCCCTGTGCCCACTATGGAAAATGGATGGATGGAGAAATTTCAGAACAGAAACAAAACCACATTAAGCAATAATATCAAAGTCAGCATTACACAATTTTTAAAAGTGCAGTGCTATCCCCTTTTCCTGTGCTTCTGAAGTGAATACCTAACTGAAAATTCCCTGTACAAAGACTTAGAAATGATCTCAGTGAGTAACATGGGGAATTTAGAGCATGCTGCTTACAGGAACAAACCTGGCACCTGGGGAATCAGAGTGTGTGCAATTTTGAGAAGAGACAGGAGAGAAGAATAAAGTGGTCCAGAACGTGGCATAGAGCCTGTGTCAGTGTGTAGTATGACTGTTACCTTAGTAACCTTGCACAGCAGCCAATGAGCACACAGCACACCTGACAGTCCTGGACTGCAAACGGCATCCTGAATGGGTCACAGGCAAAGAGCTGTATATGAGCTGGGTCTAACAGTACCGAGGAAGGACTTGGATCATCTACAGCTCGAAATGGAGCAAGCCGCTCCCTGGAACAGAGACCCAGCATGAGCTAATCTGAACAAAGCCATGATGTCCAGATGGGACAGCATTCCCATGGGGATAAAGTCATTCCTTATGGAATTCGTGCCATTCTCAGGGGGAGGGGGGAGAGGAGTAATGCAGCAGAACCTAATTAAGTTCTCACGTGTGCACACAGATACACACAGACACGCACCTCCTGGATAAACACTCAAGAAAATGAAAAAGGTGCACTTGAGTGAGTGTGTGTGCGTGTGTGACAGTATGTGTGCATTTTCTTAAATATCTTTTCAGGAGGTGCGTGTTTGTGTGTGTATGTGTGTGTTTGTGAGAGAGATACAGTGTGCACACCTGAGGAAGGAGCACTGTGATACCATTTCCTTTTTATCTGCCACAACAGAGCTACAAGAGAGATTCATATGTTGTGTCATCAATGTAAAATAAATGTATAAGGTATGAATACAAGACGATAAATTAAAGGGCGGGGAAATGGGGCCCAGCACCCTAATGGGGCCACTTCCTACCACGTCATTCCAGCTATTAGTTCAGCTTGTGCTCCTGAGAGGCATCTGAATCCAGTCAAGCCCGCTTTGAGGCCCTGCTGAGAGGAAGCCCATTTACCTTACTGGCACAAAGCATTCAGTCAACAGGGCAGAACAGGAAGCAAGACATGAAAGGACGTGGCGGCCATCAATCAAGGAGAAGCGCGAGCTCTCTGGCTCGTGTGCATTTGAGCTGCACCCCACGCATCAGACTGATGGACGAGTGTCCATGTTCACATTTATATAAAGCTCAAAATTATTTTTACATCAGAGTGGACTTTGATCGAGAGTCGTTTGAATTCCCCCGCCACAGCCCCACCACCTGTCCATACTCTGACGAATGTCGTGCCACACGGAAAGGTAAAACAGGTTCAAAGCCCACTCCTACATTCAACAATTCGAACACGCCCACACGAGTGTCTATATCCATGCATGCTCCGTATGTGCAGGTCTAACTGGTGCCACATCCAACTGTTATCTATAAAACTGATTCATGAGCAAACGTGTAAAAAATCACTTGCATAGGAATGGAGCTTAGATAACTGGCTAATTAAAAAATGGTTCAAATCCTGAAAAAAAATTAATAAAACAGATTTCCAGATGGTTAACACACATAACATGGGTTACACATGCTTGGTTGAAATGCAAAACTAATGAACAGATGTCTATGAAGATTCTTAGTCATCCAGGTGAGGTTATCTGGAGGTTCAGTCATGTCAACTGGAGAAAGTAAATGAGAAAGAAGCCCAGGTGACATGACTAAACCTCCAGATATTGAACAGATGCTGATTAGACTCAAGTTCTCACCATTTAGGCAAATAGAGATGCAATGTGGGTTGCAGTGAAACGGCCTGGTCATTTTTGTCTGGGTTGTGCAGGGAGGGAGGGGAGCGGTTGGAAAACACAAGAAAATATCTCACACACCACTGAACAATGCTAAAAAAAGAAAAAAGACAACAGGAGAAATGCTGCAGGATGTTAACTGCACAAAGGAATTAAATGTGTGTGTGTGTGTGTGTGTGTGTGTGTGTGTGTGTGTGTGTGTGTGCGTGTGAGACTGCTTGTGATGTTGTGACTTCAGGTTGACTTTATGTTCCATGTCTGCTGTTAGTGGGACTGAGGTCTGGTGGTGTGGGAGGTGATGGAGGTGCATTTCGATCTGGACTGAGGGGCAGCGGCTTTACCTCCACACTTCCTGCCACTCCTCTCTTCTTGCCTATCCACCGCCTTTCCCTATCAGGACTGCACAGCTGGAGGGGGGATGTTATTCCACAATGAAACATGGCCCATGTTTCTGTCACGCTGCTCCCCCATTTCACAGATAATGGCTGTGTTTTATGTCGGAGCCATAAAAACAGGTGGGAGGGTAGAGGAAAAGCCGAGGGCAGCACGTAATCTTCAAGACAAAGACATCTCCTTTCCTTCTGCAAACCACACACTCTGTTTCCTAGCACAGTGAAACACTCTTCCAGCGGCACTGTTCACTCACCTCAGGAAAGCCTAACCAAAACCCCAATTTTTAATTAACTTGCTATGCATCAAGTTTTGCAAGAGATTCCCAGTTACAGTGAAACCTCGTTCTAACGAACTAATAGGGGGGGAAGGCAGTCCGGAAAAATCGATTGTCCGGAATAACCGAAAAATTGTTTTTGTGTCGTAAAAGTCACAGTGTTCTTAGACATATATATTGCTGTAATTCAATTTTAATATATATATGTAAATGTTTTTTACAAAAAATATTGTAAATAAATATATAAATATAAAATATAAATATAAATATAAATTTATTTATTTATATTTATAAAATATAAATAAATAAATATTGTAAACTGTATGTACGTACGTATATCTGTATGAACAGTACACAATTTTGTCCGTTAGATCCGATGTCTGGAACAACAGAGTCTGTTAGAACGAGGTTTCACTGTATTCTAAAAACTGTCAAATCACCCTACCCAGTTGCAGCGATAGTAGAGATGCCCATCCTAAATTAAGTTAGAACACATTTAAATGGCATTGTGTTTTTACTTTGTAACCCTTCATCTTTCCATTTCAAGCTACATATTTGTACCAGTTTAAAATTAATTGTAATAAACCAAGTTATTTGTTATTCCCTCGATGTGTTTAAACTAGACTGAGAACTGACACATCTGACAGCTGACGCAAACCCCAGACACGCTACAGACTCTCAGTCCATACAGTACAAACATGTGTAAACATGTATGCAAATAGTTTAATTAAGCAAAGCAGGTGTCAGCAAAACTGCCACTGCTGACCTCCTAGTGTACGTATGGCAGCCTGAAACCCAGAATTAGGCAAATGTTTGTATTAAAAACAAATTGCAGTCGATTACTGCAATTACTACTGCTGCAATCCCAGCATTTACAAGAACATACATAATCTTGTAACCTTGTGTCATTGCCAAAAACCGACAATCACTCAAAAATTATTTTTCTGAAGTTTGAAGTTACATTTCACAAAGCTACATCATTAGCCAAGGCCTAATGCTGATAAATGATTTAGACCTTCACAGAAAAAGACGCTTACAACAGACTTTCTCACCCCACACATCCTTCCAAAAAGCAATAAAACCTCATAAAGCAACGAGCAGGTGCAAACAGCAAAACACGACCCCGGGCTATGGGCACAACGACATGCATTTCTACCTGCCCTTGTATTAGAATGTTACAGGTAAACTACTTTCCCTACACTGAGACAGTGTCTGGATCAATAAACACCTGTCCAGTTAAAGAGTGAATGCATGACAGATGGTCCCCTTGTAACCTTTATACGGTGTTGATTAATGGGACTTTTATCATTTAGGCTTTGCAGAGCCAGGGTTTAGCCACACCTCTGGGGAGCAGTGATCTTCTGGTCAGGTGATTTGTCAACACCAACCTTCTCCAAAACTATGCTCACTGACCATGCTGATGTCTTGACCATAAACATTAACTGCTGCATGTCAACATACACTCTTTCTTAACCAATCTGATATTGCTATCAAACATATAGAGCATCCGTTACCTACAGTCTGCACAGCAAGTGTAAGATCAGAGAGGCCAAGAGAAGCCACGCTTCCCAAAAGGTGAACTATAGAAAAAAATGTCTAAATAACACACACACACACACACACACACACAAATATTGCATGTACTCTGTGTATATTTCAGCACAGAGGAAGTACAATAAAACATCTGACCTGCATTTGAGCGATCCCTTTACTCTGTTTGCTGTGACAAGTATGAGTAACAATACAACCAGAAATCGGTGGGAAGCCCTAACACGCTGACATTCCTTTATATATATATATATATATATATATATATATAAAAAATCACATAAAATTACCCAGTCAGAAGCGTTTCTCAGTGAATGTCACTGAAATCACAAATAAGATTTTTTTTTATATATAATTTATAACTTTATGTTGTCGCTTAGGCTTGGCTTCCCTGCTCACTTTACCCACGCACCACTACTGCTCACAACCACAGTTGTTTTTTTTTTTGCTCTCTTTTTTTGCTTTCTCTCTTTCTCAGGATCCTCAGTTGCTGTCACTTCTTAAACAGTCTGTGATTAACCTTTTGACCCTCTGGTTTGTGTACTTTTTATTCCTTACACTTTGGATGTCACACAGACGAATCAACTCAAGATTGACTAGACTGACAGTTTATAAAAGCTGCAGAAGGTAGATGAAGACACCTGAGGAGGTCAACTAAATCCTCATCATTTTGGAGTCCAGGCCAGACACAGTGGGCAATGAAAACTCTCAGCGTTGCCGAAATGATGTTAGCTAAACGTTCTCTAAACGTTTAGCTAATGTTATTTGAACATTTTGTGTTTGCTGGGAACAAACCAATTTCTGCTGTGAGTGGTACTACTCTGCTGTCTGGCCCATAACCAAAAAGAGAAGTTTAAATGACAGAGTAACTCAGGAAGATCTAAAAGACTCATCTTACTTTCATCTGGGTTTGGTGCAGCCAGGATGGCACTGTGCTTCCTCTTCACATCCTCCACCTTCTCAGACAGTGAATCGATATAGCCCCGGATCTCCTCCACCTGCAGGGCGAAAACTCAGCAACGTCAAACAGCTGCTGTACAACCCATGGAGGTCACGGTCTGTCAGTGTCCCACCCAATCACTGATCTTGGCAATAAAAGTCCAACGGAGCCTTCTGGGAGACCAGCTTGAGTTGTCATGCAAGCTGTGTGTCCTACAGGATATGGTTCCCATGTGAATAAACTGGCTTAGTATGTGATGAAATGCCGGCTTCATAGATGAATGCACTGAATGAATGCATGTTTTACGGCAAACTGAAAACCTTTAGAAACAATTATCTATCCAAACGCTTCACGCTACAAGCACGGCAAAACCATATTTAAGTGACTATCATGCAAACCAGCAACAGAAAATAGTCACTGCATTCAAGTGAAAACTGGTGAATACAAAAACGCAGAGCTGAATGATGCATAGGGCCAAGAAAAAAATAGATAAATAAGAGGTAGTAGACACATGTTTTCTGATATCACTATACATAAGTGGGGAAAGTTAGCGAGCATGACCCAGTGTGGCAACGAAAATAACAATAACCCAAGACGTGTCTTAAGTGTCAGAACAGCTCCCATTGCTAAGAAACTCATGGTTTGCTTTGCCATCTTCCATTATGACTGCTGGCCACATCATCCTGTTCCCTGTCTTAACTGTCTATTACCACGTCAAGTGTGTGCTCGCTATATCTGAATTTCTTTGATACTCTCAAAATCGGCTCATCCTCATTCAGTTCATTAATGCATTTCCAGAGGAAAGGCATAAGGATTTTGATGCAATGTCAATATAACCATCGATGTAAGCTGTGAAATCAAAGCTACGCCCCAGGTGCAAGGTCAGAAAGATATGAGTTTCTATAAGGTGTTGTGAGCAGCAGAATTTCAAGAATGCCCAGAGATTGGCTAACAACCATCAGAATAAAAGCAATCCAGAACAGAATGGTAAAAATCATCAAAAGCAGAATTCTGAGGGTCAGGATGAAAGACAGGGAATTCCAAAAATTAGATTCTCACAGGGCATATTCTGAGGCACAAGATGAAGCATTCAGCATTAGCCATGATAAGCATTCATTATCTCTGGGGAGCTGAGCATTGGTTCCCAACCTCCTGTGACTTCACCCCTAAGTGGCGGGTTTTGCCAGATTTTCTGTTTTTGATGCTGCACTACTAAGTTCAACCAAATTCGAATTGGACCAGCCCAACAGCAACATCTCCAACAAGCAACCAATGATCTAACAGCTGTATGTGACGTGAGCACTACAAAATGGAACAGAAGCTAACAGCATATACTGAAAACCTTCCCAAGTTGTACAAGACTATATTAAAGACCTACCATGTTCTTGGGGAAAAAAAAAAACGACAGCAAAATGTCACCAGTTGACAATTTCAGGTTAGGGAAAATTTGCTCGTATCCAAAACAATGTTAGCGTGCATGAGATTAGCTACATCACAACAAACAAACACTCAACAGTTAAATCAGAGGCATGCGCTGATAACGTCTCAGTACTTGGTTAAAAGGCGCTGCTCAGCAATAGCGCCCATGTATAACAGCAGAGCTCAGCACTTGTGATGTACCAGTTGCCTAAGGCATCTGGGAAACTGTGACCATGCAGTGTGCATTATCTAGGCACACAATCTCCAGGCAAGCCTCACCCCCCCAATCAAAGGCACATATCTGCATTATTGACAATGTGGGAAAGAGGGCCACCCGAGCATCCCTCACTTCGTGCCACTGAAGCCCTGACTGTCATGCCTGTCAAGCACATGTGACTCACTAACTTCCCATCTCTTCTCGAAAGCTCACATGTCCACCTGGTCAAACGCTGCATATTCCAGTGCCCTGGATCCATATCATGCTTCTCACATCATGAGGAAAAGAAATATCGTTTTTAAATAAGGCTAGATCATTATGTGCCTTCTGTGTAACACATAAAAAGGTTTCCCAGTAATGCATTCCCTCATTAAATAAACGTATTTTAATAACTTTGCAGACGAAATTTCAGAGTATCCAATGAATAATTAACACAAAAACAAAAACTGCTCACATCTGGGGTATTGCAACATGTCCTTACACTTTCATCAAGGAACATCTATGAGAATTCAGCCTTAAAAAAGCAAGTGATCACTTCTCACTGTCATATGTATGCATTTTAGGACTGTTAACATATTTAAGGACAGTTTATACCTGTAACGTAATCATTAATTGTTTTAACAATTACATGCAACTGTTAATTTAAGCAAAATAACAATGGCCTTTCTGTCCTTAAAATGGCTGGCATCTGCTCCTGGCTTTGAGATGATACTGTTCACAATAAAAACATTACTGTATGAGCTGTCTTATCTCCTGCTGTGAGCTACACTGCATTCTTAATTAGGACCCTGTCTGCACTGAGAACCTAATTGCTCTCTGCTTCTGAAATTGAAAGGGATTTTGGAGGGGGGGTATACGTCACTAAAAGCAATGTTACTCTAAGAAACATCTGTGACAACTCAAATAGCGAGAGGTAAGGCCGGCCTAGCTCCTATCTCGGGAACCTGTGCATGTCTGCATGTGTGTATGTCTGTGCCACGCAAATATGTGCATGTGAGTGTAAGCGCGTCTCCAGGCATGTGCATACAGCAGTGCGCGAATGTACGCATGGAAGGTGTGAAAATGCACGTGACAGAGAGGGCAGCGACAGGGCGGCCGCGGGTATCCGAGGTAACGGCTTCAATGGAAGGTCCTCGCAGGGGGGGGGGGGGGAGTGGCTGGAGTGATGGCGCCAGGCAGCGTCCACAACAAGGTAGCGCCGCCCACTCTCACCAACGCACCATCTCGCTGGCTGAGCGGCAAAGAGGGCCGTGGAGATGTGGATGGGTAACAAAACGAGGAGGGGTAACAAACAGAGCAGTGGGGGATGGACATCTCCGTGGAGACGGTCAGCTTGTACGAGCACCAAAAAGTGTAAACTGCACATCCAACACATCTGGTGTTTGAAAACTCTATTTCACAGTTAATGAAGGTAGAAGATCATCAGAGCATATGCCGGTTCAGTCTGCTGTCTTACACTCCCCTCTTTCTCTTGCTCCAAAGACTGTGACCCACCCCCCCACCTTACAATGATCCTTAATCTGACCCTGCAGGCAGGGGTACTGTTTAGGCAGTCCATACCTTTCTAACGGAGGTGTAGGAATCTGTAATCCCCCACTCAAAGGACTAATGTTGCGCTCCCTGTGACAAGGAAGCGATCCTGAAAGGAGTTAGGCTGAACTCAGGCTTGGATTAACATTTCAGAGCAGCGGACCCAAGAGTTGAAATGATCTTCTTGGAGTTTTTACCACATACACACACATACACACACACACAATATTTACTGGTGCATTTTAACTCATAAAGAAGATGCTTTTCAATCCTGTGGCATCCAATGAACCATATAGTGTGGAAACTGGGCCAAAGCAGGCTTATCTAAAACCTGGATCACACAGCAGAAGCAGAAGCCACAGGATTCACAGGTGTCTCTACGCTTTACGCTGGCTTCATGACACACTCCAATACCTCCTCCCAGGACATGCGGTAACTGTGAATTCCCACAGAGTCGGCAAACATCAGCTGGGCTGACACAAGTTTCTGTGTTTTCCAGGAATCGTGAACAATCCCTGCTGTGTCATAAGAAGGTGGGACTACATGCGTGCTAACGCACTGTGTATTTTACTGAGACGTCCTTCATAGAAATATACTTTTTAAATAAGGGTATGTGTGAACAAGATGAGCCGTGATCAGAGCAGTGGGTGCATTACATTACAGAAGGTCATTACATCACCCCTCCGCTTCAGCAGGCTCTGAAGGAGGAAAGATGGTGGGGCGGAGGGTGGCTGCCCTGCTGTGCTGTACCCTAGCACCAAGTACTCAGTGGCCCTGTCAGAGTGTGGAAGGATAGCATCACCAGTGCCCCAGTAACACACTCTTCTGTGTTCTCTTCTAGCTCCTTTTCATGGGTGGGGGGTTCACAATACAACCACGAGGAGGGAACAACTGCTTCTGCTTTCACCTCTCAAAAATGCAGGTTGTGTTTCCAAGAATGGCGGCACGGTGGCGTGGTGATTAGCACCGTCGCCGCGCACCTCCAGGCCTAGGGTTCAATTCCCACCTTGGGTCTGTGTGCGTGGAGTTTGCATGTT
>JABJVR010006193.1:0-12724 GCA_025773905.1 Chitala chitala | reverse complement strand
GTGTTGCTCTATGTATGCACCAAGCGCCGCAGCAATTTCCTAGTAATGTGAATCACCTTCACTTACATGGCAATAAAAGTTTTCTGATTCTGATTCTGATTCTAATGGTTGAATTGGTACTAAATGACCTTTAATTACACTTACGCCATTCTAAGTCACTGTTATTTTCACATTTAAAATTAAATTTATAAATAAAATAAAAAATATGCATGCATGAACCTTGACTGTAACCTGTATTGTCTGTGAAGCTGATAATGTTACTAATTAATTAGTCCTGAAGCAAAAGTATTCCTTATATTCATTAAGAATCATGTCATGGCTGCCTCAGAATATTTGACCTTGGACCTTTATTATAATCTCAGCCAGTGAGACTTTAATTATCAGAATGAACTTCAGTTCTTGATCCTCTTTATTCAGATAAAACTCTACATAGTATCAGTGTTTCCTAAATGTTTACCACATTGATGTAAAGTGTATTTATATATTGCTGCCTGTCTCACACTCTGCGGTGTTAGTGTTTAAGAGCTTATTTTTAGGGACAGTTCAATTCCAAATACCTAAACCTTTGATAATATTTCCCTTATGTATAATTAACATATATACTTTTCAACACTTAAAAACTAATGATATTTCAATTAATTCCACAAAAGATTTGGGAATAATACCAAAATGCTTTGCGCTCTTATAATTTCATAAAAACGTTATTATAATGTTAATACGTCACTTCTTTTACATAGAGTGTTTATGTACATATAAAATAGGTTTTAAAAACATGAGGCATTCAATGTTATACTTAAACATCCAAAAATGTGTATATCAAGGTTTTATTAATTTTGTTGATGCGGTTGTTGTTAAAGGACCTCCTGATGTTTAAAACGTCTTGCAATCTGCTGTGTTTAACATCTAAAATGCATTCTGTGGAGTCAGAATTATTCAGAGCATGTGCTCAAGGCTGAAAACCCATTTATTTAGCTTAGCTTTTCCCCACAGAGCTTTACATGCAGCAGCCCATGGATACTGGCTTGTTGACGCAGGTCGAATGTAATTTTGATTAATCTGAGACCGTTCGCTTTGCGTTGTCTCTGTTTGCATATCGTGTTGAATTACAATTTTGTCCCTCCATGTTACCTGTGCTTTTGTTTACAGGAGGTGCCGAACAGCTGAAATAATGTTCACTTCTTCCGCACGTTGTAAAAATTAGAGTTCCATTAAAATGTGCAGACATCACTATAATAAACTTTATTTTATACAATGTTTATACGTTGTAATTTTAAATGTTCACTTTCCTTTTAACACCATAAGAATTATTGTGTATGAGTAATTTATCATTTCCCCTTGCATTTTTCTCCCACTCCTTATCTATGTAATTTATTCATTTAAGGTATGTGTAACTGTTTGCCTGAGCAGAGGTTGTTGTGTGGCCACACCCCCTTGTTGTGGCGTCTCCATTTCCTGCTCCTTTGCCATTTATGTATGTTGTTTTCACTCATGTTTTGCCTAGTCTTGACATCGGTGGTGTGTTCTTACTTAATATGTTTGCTCATGGGTTTTTCATGCTGTTTTTTCTTGTTCTGTGTTGCTCTTGACCTTTGTATTGGTTTCTTTGGGTTTTCCTGGCTTTTCTGTTTTTGGGTTTTGTGGCATCGTTCTTTTGCTTTTGGCTTCTTTGCATCGTCAATAAATGATCTCTGCAGAAAGACTTCCCTGCTTCAGGGCTTCTGTCCTGCCTCACCATGGGGCACTGTGAGCCATGAAATTATTTAGAAATAAACATCTAATAAGTAAATATTTATTAATATTATAGCAATAGAGTAATATTATATTTACTGATATTTGAGGCAATAATTCACAGTTGAGAAAAATCTGTGTTCAGGAAGAATGATTCACATGGTTTCATGTTAAAACAATGAAATAATTCAGTTTGGTGAAATCTGGTCTATATTTTGAATACTTGCATTTAATATCTTGTGTACCTTAAAGAAAAAATTATTTTCGAGGAGGTGGGGGGGAAGTGGTGGAAAGGAAATAAATGAGAATAGATTAATGAAAAGATCTGTAAAGCACTGCATGTTGCTTGAGGCATAGTGAAGTCAGTCATTAAATGACGTGAAATGCATGGCTCTGCCAAACAGCACATACAGCACGCTACCCATCTGTCCAATCAGAGCACAGGAGAAGCCCCTCATCACCCCTGATTGGTTACTCACTTCCACAGCTGTGATGGGAGAAACTGTCCACATTCAACTAAACTCTATATGCTTCATGTCATGCAGTTTATAGCTGTACAAGTGGTGGTAAAAAAAACCCATAGATAAACTGGCTGCTTTTAACAGATACTTTCTGTGTCAATGCTATGGTGACAGCTCGAGGGAGATGAGTGTGTGTGCAGGGCACAGCACTCACACATGCTGGCAATCAGAGAAAAACGTCCTTGAGTCTTCTAAACAAGATGACAATAAAGAGAAATGTTAGTTGATGCAGTCAGCTTTCTCAGTCGGCCCAAGGTCACTTTGTCAAACCAGGAGGAGGGATGGTTTCATATAGAAACAAAATGGCAAAGCTTGATTTCAAAAATCAGGTGGAGGCATTAATAAAAATGGTCAGACTATTTTGTCAAACAGGTTCTGGTTAGACCTGAGCACAAAATAAACAATGTAAGTCATTCTTTTTTGTTCTGTGTACATGCATCCACACCAAGTCCATACAATTAATTTAAGCAATTAAAGCAAGACAGCAAGTAAATAAAAGCAAGACAGCAAGTAAATAAAAATAAATAAAGAGGATATTACAAGAAACTGTCTGCGAACCAGTCTGATTTATGTAACATACTGATTTGCATTGTACAAATAGACAAAATGGCCATGGAATTAACAAAAAAAGTCAGTTTGATTCACATAAATTTTTTGCCAAATGATTTAAATCATACATCAAGTGAGAGACAGACACCTGCAAATAGGAAAATGAAGGGCTTGACTGTGTGCTTTTATAAAAGTCTGAAGAGCAGCTGAGGGTGCACTTGAGAAAGGTGGAAACAAGATACCACACTGAGAACAAAATGCCAATTAAGAGGACACAGCTCGTTATCATTTCAGAGCTATGAGGCAAGGACCTTTACGATGTCTACCAATTAAACATGCTCACTTACGATAAATAATTGCTACATTGTAATCATTTAGACACCCTGGACATTTTGCCCTTAAGGATGAAACTGTGCTGTTCATTCTGGGAAGCCTTGGTACTCAACATATGGGCTGCTGTTTTGTTCTGTCGCTTTTGTAAGTTGGTAAGGTCAGTTTGTCTGTAGGCTGTTTATCAGTCGTCGTAAAAAAATTGCTTGGCTTGTGGGATATGTGTTGGATTTCTATTAGTGTACATTTTAATGCAAATGCCGCTGTCTTTGTGTAAAAAGGGAAATAGATGCCATTTGAAAATTTCCACTACCACATTATTGTAAAAGTTGGACAGTTGAACAAATACATGTGTTTTTTGATGAATATTACCACAATCTGTTACAGAAGAACCTTTTGAGTGTTAAACTCACATTACATCATGGAAAATAGGTAGGAAAGTAACTGGACAAATGATTTGTTGCTTTCAATTTGTATATAAGCAGTTTTAATTTCTCAGGAAATACTCAATGATGCTTGCTTCATACTTATGGTTTAATATGTATGAGGTACAATGGTACTTCTGAAAATGGCATTAAATCATGAGGAAACATTCATAAGGGTCCACTTGAATCACGGACACACTCTGGAAATTTTCATATTAGGAATGTGTTTCATTTTGAACCCTCATACGGAGGGTGAGTACACTACACATCACACTTAAAGGAAATCCATAATGCCATACTGTGAAAAACTTTCCATAGTTTGTTTCCACTTGATTTTTTCATTAGTAAAGGTTGTAAAGAAGGATCAGTGATAGGGAAACTAGTCAGTGTGTTTGTTGACTTGGAACTGGATGAGACATCAGGTTTATTCTCTTTTTGAACAGCTGAATTAACATCTTGGATCTCCAACCTCACTATGGTAACTTTGTCATGACCTTCACAGTAACTTGCAAACCCTAATAGATTAAACATTTCCTTAAACATTTCCACATCTCTTAACCTGCATTCAATAGCAGAGCTGTAAACCAGTTTTTTTTTTGCTGAAATATTGATTTTAAAATTAAGATAACAGTTGCCTACTGTTTACCCATAAAGCATCACTCTTAAAGACATGTGATGTCATGCAGAATAAGTTTGCAACACTGTAAGTTTGCAACATGCATTTGATGAGTTGCTGCTGTAAGAGGTATAGTAATAGAGGTGTAGTAATGAGTCACCTTGACTTCTGTCTTCAGAAACAGCTCACATTTGTTGTGGCAGGCACTCTGCAAAGTATCCAAAGCACAATGCTAGTCTCTACAGGATCTGCAACACAGTTAATGCAGGTCATCGGACTCCTGCTTTAAATAGCTCATTTTGTCTCACGCCCACAGATGGTCAAATCGACTCAGATCCAGTGACTGGACAGAACTCTGCTGCACTTATCCAAAATTACTGTTCTGTCCCATTGAGAACCAGTCCTGGGCAATGTTAGAAGCTTTGCAGCATGGACCATTATCTGGCAGAAAGATCTCATTTGCATGTGGACTCATATGCAGAGACAGCAGAAGGACGCGTCTGATCTGACGTGCTTGAGTTCCCTGGCATTTAAATGCTACTTATCTCCCATTAAGGCACCTGGTGCCTGCCCCAGAAGCTGCTTCACAACATCATGCCGCCACAGAAAACTTTCATTTTAAACACACAGCACAAGTGCACATCGATGTGGGATTAAAGGAAATTGGACTCATCAAATGAAAAAAAATGGTGTTTTCCATCCTCTACTGTCCATGGTTTACACTTAAATATAATGGCATTGTGTGCCCAACTGCCACGCCCCTTTCAGGATGGCAGGTTTTCATTCCCCCATTGCTGTACTCAGGTGTCACTCAGCCAGACATTATAATCTGCATATTGTTCTGTGGTCAGTGTGATGTTTCAGAGCTACTCTCCTCTTATCACCAATGACACAGTTGTGTATGAGAATCTCAGAAGGTCTGCACATCCCGAGATAATGGTGTGGCAACACCTGCAGCCACTAACTACACTCTGGTCAAAGTGACAACACTTTCTATTGCTCGTTATCCCTCTGAATCGTACAAGTGCGCACACACACACACACACACACACACAAATTCCCAGGTGTCTGCTTACATGCTTTAAAAACGGTCTACTTGTGCAATGTTGCCACAGATTAAGAAGTCACTTAGATGTAAGGGTGAAGCCTGCTTAATTTAAAGATTGTTAAAGTCTCTCTTCCCACCTTGACCTTCACCTTAATTGTGTTCAGTTCCTATACGTGACACAGTGATACATGTCGGCGTCCCATCCTTCTGCTCCTGACCAGGCAGTCACGGTCCTCAAGAGCTGCAGTGGATGCAGCTTTTCGCTTCAGCTAATTTTTGCTTTAAACTGAATCTTGATGTCAATTAAATATTATTGATTTTTTGTATAATTGCAGTATCGATTCAGAAATTCTCAACAATCTTTATTAATTTTTTATAATAATTGAGAAAGCAGGAAAAAGACTTAGTGATGTGGCTTTTAAACATTTTTTAACAGTTATGGTATATTTTAATCCATTTCTTGTTAATAATCACTTAAGTCACCGCTCCTGATTAAATATTCTTTGTCATTGGCACCTGTTTCTGCTGTTCATTAGTTGTTACAATGTGAATACAATTGAGGATTACAGGTTTAGTTATACAGACATTTTCTGCTATGATTTTGCAGTTAGAGTGATTTTGTAATGTATGATTTATATTTTAGAGATCTTAGAGCACAAGAGCCTTGCTTTAAACTTTATTTTTTGTAAATCATTTTCACGCAGTAAGTTAAGGGATCTAAGCACAGAATGACGCAAATGATCAGGAAGAATGAAGAGAAGCAACAATGTGATTGATGTTTAATTAAGATAGTGGTCAAATTAAATTGAATGAATTGGTTCAAACAAAAACCTGCACCCGCTGTGGCCTTACCTACTCCTCACTTAGACACACAGTCCATTTGTCAGCGGGTGTTACTACAAGGTGTTCATCAGCTTGAGAAACTTAATACAAGTCCACAAGCATCCCCACAAGTGACAGCCAAAGCAAGACAAGAAGGTCTGCAGGTTGTGAGACGTGTCAACGTTTAATCAGTCTGACTTCCTCCTTTCAGCTACCAAGATCAAATGCCAAATTCACTTGGTCTTCAGTGCTTAAGATCAGATCATTGTACTTTTTATCATATGGCAGACATTTTCCACAGCTCACACAAGGACAATACATATGCAGGTATGCTTTTCTTTCACTTGTGGAGACCAGACATACTCAAACAAAGCATCAAAGACCTGAATTCAACAGAACAGATCCAGTCACCTTTTCGAAGGTACTGTGACTCAGACATCTTCCTTTACTGACATGTTTTATCATCAAATATTTACTTCTGACACTGTAATGTAAATGCAAAACAAATACTTAAAAAATTCCATTAGCAGACTACCACAATATAGTACTACAAAATAATCTGCTAACAGTGAATGGTACAAAAGAGAACAGAGGTTATATTGGCTTAGAAGGATGGTAATACAAGTACAAACAGCAAAGAAAGACTGCATATCATTTTCACTGCATTTTTTTTAGTTTTGTTGTTGCAAGTGATTTGTGTAACATCACAGAGGTGTTGATTAAAGATAAAGGTGTTTGTGAATTTGCAATTAACACATGATGTTTTTTTTTCTCTTTAATTAGATTCTTTCTGTATTGCCTTACTTTCTTCTTGTTAATTTTTCAGGTTCGAGTAATGTTAGTGTTAGAGGCAATGCTAAGGTAATAATAATGCAGCTGGCATTATTACACACCTGTACCTGTGTAGACACCTATAATAACTTCATTTTCTTGAATGGAAGAAGAAAAAGGTTTGTGTACATGTAGAACAGTGGAGCGAAGACTTCACAACTACTGCTCGTGTTTGTGTGCCTCGTGTTTTAAAATTAACCACAATTATCATGTCTGAATCTCGAAAAGACAAGTATTCCGTTCTTTTTTCTAAAACTGAATTAGAAAACATAATTTGTAATTTGTATTTATATACATTTTCTTGCCACTTGGTTATAGATGCTCAAACTGAGTTTCATAACCAAATTATGTAATAACGTAATTATTACAACAGATCTAATTTGCATTGTTATACAAGTCTTAGATGCGTTTATATAATTTAATACACTTTTTAGTTTGTTTTATTAAGAATGACATGTCTTTATTTCTTTAATATTACTTTAATGCAGATTTGTTCATCAGAGACTATGGTACCCCACGTTTGCTCTGATGACCCGGATCTCTAACGGATAAAATTAAAAATGTCAAAAATACACTTGACTAGGAAATGCTCATTAGAAAGCAACAAATAAATTCCACTAAATTCATAAACAGTTCTTGGACAGATTAAGTATCAAGCGTACGCATTAAATACACTCCATATTTCTCTGTACCAAGACTGCTCTTATTTCATGTGTTTTTGTCACCAGCTGATTGTTGCCAACGGTTGCCATTTTTACTTCACTGGAATGATTACCACAGTGTGGAAGCCAGTGCATCTTAACACGACATTCTCAATAAGTGTGAAGAGCCTGCTCTGAGTGACACGCAATCAGGAAGTGAAGCGCATCATGCATACATAACACTGCCAGGTGGTGGCAGCTAAAATGTCAGCTCCTTATGATGGGGCATAACGTACTGGCCTTTTGTCACAGGACCCTGAACATGGAAAGAGGAGCGTGAGCGCATAGCTTTGCTGCACGTTGCACAGGAAGCGATGCGTTCAGGAGCCGTGCTTCTGAGAAGGTGGTTTAATAAAATTAGCCGCACTCTCATAAGTCATTCAGACACTTAAATGTCATGCTGTCCTGAGTCGGAGAGCTATCCGAACCTTCATTTTCTGACTACACCAGGCTCTGATTTTGAAAGCCATCCATATTAGAAAAGAAATGGTGTATATATAATATTTTCACTCTGAACATCGTCCATCATTTGAAATTTATGTCAGTCACTGAATACTACAAGACAGCATGTGATTCTATAACAAGTCACTTAAAGAGATTAAATAAACCACTTGCTTTGTTAATGTACCAGAGGTGATGGCGTGTCTACTTGAATGGTGGTATCATCTGCTGAGGTTTGGACATGACATTTGATTGTTTTTCAGAGCTGAGGACCCAGATTTCTTAGCATAGCAGGCTGATCCAGGTAAATTGTAGGGGTCGTGGTAGCACATGTTCAATCCCTGCCCTGGGCCACCAGTGTTTCATTAATAAATAAGCATATGCATGCTAATTAGTTAGCAGCATAGTCTGTTTACATTTACATCATGTGGATTGAAACCTCAAGTTCCACCATGACTGATCTGAAATCTCTGTTTGCGCCATAATTAAAATGAGATTTGAGGATCATTCATCTTATTCATCCTGCACGGCAGAATCCCCTGGAGATTCAGTGAACAATAACAAACAACCGAACACTCAAACAGGGCAATTCTCCACAGAACACTCAGCTACAATAAGGACAAGTAAGTCCATTCTGCCATTCTGGTTAAAATTACCCCAGAGACTGTGTCGACACTCATGGCAAGTACTGAAGGCACTGCAAAATAAGAGTGAGTGAATCAGAAATCATGCATATCCATGAGACACAACGCTAATCAAGGGAAAAACATCATCTGTATTCCATTTAACTGCCTGCTTAGTGTGGCTTTAATGGGTTTAATGGGCCATTCACACACACACACACACATATATATATATATATATATATATATACAGTATTATATGTGTTGCCTGGATTAGGGAAGAAAGTTTTTTTTATTTTTATTATAAGCATTCAGATCATTATTCAGATTAGAGGAATGCATTCCTTAAGAGACATTATTTTAGCCTGTCTAGGACCAGATGGAGTTAATGTTTTATATAATAGTTGAAAAATGCACTAAGCATCTTACAGTGTTTTTGTGCCAACTGGACTGCAGCCTTTCTTTCTGATGTAAGCATGATTTTAGCCAACAGTAATTAAAGTAAACTGTTATTCCCTGCATATCTTAACAGGTCACAATATGGATTTGTTAATTATGTCTCATATGTACCACTAGTGGCACGCTTACAAATAATACTCATTAGGATATATGTGATTCCTTAGTTCATATAAGGTCATGTAGGCATTATATGTCCAATTCTTTTAAATGTCATAAAATTTCATGTTGTGATCACAGCAGAGTTTTACCACGGTAAGACTCTGTCATAACTGCATCTACTGTAAGACTCTGTCATAACTGCATCCCTTATATGATGGATGATAAGAGGTTTGATCGCTTTTGATGCAAAAATGATTCCAGCTGAAATGCTTTATTTTGCACCTTCCTGATGTACACTGTGATTCATCTTGCCTACATTTTCATTGCATGTAAATACTGCATTATGCACCTTTAATTAAAAAGAGTTATTGAGCTGTGCATGTTTTGCCTTCAGAAAGACCGATCTGTCCTTTTCTCGTTAACACTAAGAACACTGCACAGGTGCAAGCGTGAGAACAGATAACGTAAGAGGAGTGATACCAACAACCACAGCCCAGTTAGGGCTAACTAAAGAAAGTGAGGAAAAGCAAAAGAGGAATAATGTTCTTGTCTTTGGATCTAGGCAATCATAAACCAACGACCTTTGACAGAAAGCTTAGCGCCTCCTGTTGAGCCTATTCCTGGCAGTATGTACAAGAAGACTGCCCCCGACCCCTCCTCCTGCCACTCCTTTCGTCTTGCTTCCCTCCTCTAGGGTGCTGATAACAGAACTGGGCACAGCTGTGGCCTCCCCCTGCACTGCATGATGGGTAACTGCAGGGCGCAGAGCATAGGGGAACTGTCCATTGCAATCAGGCCGAGAGTGTCCTAGGTGTTTCTTGGAAACTGGGCCACACTAGACTGCGGTATGAAATTTATTTTTTTTTTTCCAAGATTTGCTGCAGCACACACCCTTTCATTTTGTTGTGCGCTGTTTGATGACTCATGTGTCATTTTGTTTAACTTATGAATCAAAATAACTTTCTTCACAAGGAGTATAATTAAATCAATTTATTTTAAACAAAGTCTCTAAAGACTTTAAGTGTGCCACTTCACGAATGAGTCTCCATTAAGCAGGGACCCAGCAGATGTTGCCTATCCGTTCCAGATGTAATTTGTTGTTTGCACTTTGCCTGCGCGCACCCGTATTCAGACTGAACAATCTCGTTGGGGAAGCCAATCTTTAATGTGACTCCAGGAGTAACTGTGCATTTGACGCTGTAGTGTCCAAACCCCCTTTCATGGCTGACATGAGACATGCACAACATCCATTGCTTTGTGTGTGTTTATTTACTTGTGTGGCTGTTACTCGCAAAAAGTGTGCATTCAAGCATGTATTTGTACAAGAGTGTGCGTCTGAATCTCTGTTTTAGAAGTGCTTAAAGTACGCTACCCACTTTGACTGAAATTTTTGAATACTCTATTAAAAAGGGTCTTATGAAGGTGATTTTCATGCTCTTATTGCTGAGCTACTTATGCATGTATGGGGGAAAAATGTTTTCATCTAGAAAATACCCAAAGCAGAAAAAATGTACTGTATTCACACAGTGCCTGGAGCAGAACCAGCCGATTGGAATATAAACTGGAGATCCCAGAGGAAAAGACACGCAATTACAGATTTCTGATCCTGCAAATTGAAGTCATCCACTGAGTGCAGTGTCTACCAGACAAAATGTGCAAAGAGGCATTTCGTGGAATAGCTGGCACTGTAAACTACTTATGTAAATGCTATTGACTATTGTCAATACCTTTAATCAAGCTGAAGCGAAAAAGAATTCGATTGCCACCGAGTGCTATAAACTTAATGTCTCGTACATAATATACAAATAATACTTTAAGTAGAAGAAAAATCATTTGGGAATGTATTATGACATCTAACAGACAATATTTTACTTGTTTATGCAATTGCAGTAATTATAGTTACATGTTATACATGAGGCTCATATACTGAACATGATTGTACAGCAGTGAAAAATCCACTGCAACAACAGAACCTTGACTTCCTTTACCAAAAGCCCGACATTGTAACCACTTGAAAGATGTTCTTGCATAAACCTTAGAAAAACATTCTGTGATACTAGAGAAGGGCTCTGTTGTCCTCAGATGTTCTGAAAGTGTGAGTATAGCCATGAGGAAGAGAAGGAGGAGGTAGACTACAGGATCAGTGGGTATGAAATAAATCTCTTATCAAGATTAAAAAAAAATCATCAGCTCACCATAGACTTGAGCACAGCTTATACCCGCATTATGTATATGTGCAAAGAGATTTTACACAGAAAAGAAGAGCTATTCATTTTACCTCTAAACCTTTTTAAAACATCTTAAAGAATAACAGGTAAACATGTCATAAGTAAGGCACTTGACTCAAAGAGCATTCTTAACAATTTAAGAGCCTTACAGGTATCAATATCTTAAAACAATGGTTAACGTAACAACTGCATGGTAATCTTATAATAATCATTGTATGTATTTGCAGTAATGATACATTATTTCATCCATTTTGGAAATTTTGCACATTCACAGTAATATTGAGATTCAGAGTAGAAGTACCAACATTTAAAACAGTTAGTAATTATTCAACTGATTAAAACGAATAAAACTGTAATGACTTTGTCACCTTTTTTGGTGTGGGGGTTTAATTGCCTCAGCAAGCGAGAAGAAACACTGTCATGGGAATTAGGAATTGGGGAGCTTAACAGTGGTACAAATGCAACCGCTACAACATCCCAATGTGAAATTTAACTGAAAGTTTATGTAACCTTTGCCCTCTTTTTCTTAGACTGTGCAATGTCTTACCTTAAATATGTTTCTTTCTTTGAATGTCAGAGAAAGAGAGAATATTTTTGACTTGGGAAACTAATAAATGCATCTATGGTTAAATTATTTAAACGTAGCAAAATTATGACTGAAAAAGACTGTATATTTGCTATGTGTATAGTTATCTCATGACCATATTACATGAACACATATCTGCAAAGTCATGGAACTGAATCCTTATGGTTTGGATGGTGAATACCTCTTTGTTTCTAAAGTCTCCACTATGTCAGGAGATTATATTAATTAAAACAAATAAAATACATTAGTAGGCAGGTCATTCGCTAACCCAGCCACTAAGGTGGAATTCAGCCACCAAGGTGCCGGTCCCAAGCCCGGATAAATGGGGAAGGTTGCGTCAGGAAGGGCATCTGGCGTAAAACCTGTGCCAAATCAAACATGTGGTTCACAAACAAATTTTTCATACCGGATTGGTCGAGGCCCGGGTTAACAACGACTGCCATCAGTACTGACCAACTGGGTACTGGTGGAAATTGGACTACTGTTGGGCGAAGGAGGAAATAGAGATGGGGAAGGTGTGTCCAGAAGAAGCAGGAGAACAGGAAGCAAAAGAGTGTGGAGGTAAAATGTAGGCACTATGACAGGTAAAAAGAGAGAGTTGGCTAACATGATGGAGTGGAATGGGAAGTGAATGGGAAGGTTTACAGGACAGTAGTGAGACCAGCTATGTTGTATGGGCTGGAGACAGTGGCACTGACAAAGAGACAGGAGGCAGAG
>JABJVR010006190.1:0-12730 GCA_025773905.1 Chitala chitala | reverse complement strand
CCAGGAGAGGGGCTGGAGCTAGGGTTAGGGTTTGGGCCAGGAGAGGGGCTGGAGCTAGGGTTAGGGTTTGGGCCAGGGGAGGGGCTGGAGCTAGAGTTAGGGTTAGGACTAGAAGAGAGGCTGGAGCTAGGGTTACCAAGGCTTGCAAATTTTAAAAATCCCTGGTAGCCCTTTGGGTTACTAGTCAGTTCATGGAGGCAGTCGGGAGAGGACAGGGAAGGAGCCTCAGTCGCACATGGCACCGAAGGCCTATTAGCGTCACTTCACACCACAGTAAATGAGGAGTATTTACAGGTGCTGGTCTCTCTCCAGCTGTCACTGCAGTGCCCAGGTGATTAATGACTTCTGTCTCCGTCAGTGACAGCACACTTGGCTCTCTTTGTCTTATGCGCACAATACATTGCACAGCTTTGGAGGCCATAAGTGCATCACCCCATTGAACACGTCACTCCATCGAGTGCATCACCCCCGCAGACAGGGGTGAAGTACACGTTCCTGACTGAAGCACACGTTCCTGGGTGAAGCACACGTTCCTGGGTGAAGCACTCCTAATTCACTGTTGACTAGTGTCTTTATCCTTCAAGTGACCTTCACTGGATTTTCGGGCCTTTGGTTCTGTCTGCAGCCTCTGCAGCCTGAAAGTCCTTTCCTGTGCCGTCCTGCTTTTAAGTAGCACAGATATTTTTACTTCACTATAAATGGATTGTGGGTTACTAGATCAGAGGTGATAGGATTTTAAAAGCTGTATGTACAACAGAGCAGTATCAGTTTTGTTAATATGCAACTGTTATTTGGGTAAATTAGACCCAACTCAAAATCCAAAATTTGCAGCTTGTTCTTTACTTTAGAATCTTATTTTGGTAAACAGCGTTAATCCATTCATGAAAACCATCTGTGGAGTAAAACCGGATCTGTAAATAGCCTCCAAAAATCACCTGTTTGCTTAAAAGTAAATGAAAATGTTCATTAAGTCACAAAATCACACTTCAACATGCACACTGTAGATTATGCCAGTTTTGAAAACCAAGTAAAGGTGTACAAAGTTTAGAACAGAGAGGAAGAAAAATCCCTTTCCTGATGATTCACAAAAACAAACTGACACATTAAGAAGTCAGAGAGCCGACGTGACGTCAGTGACGTCTGGCTCATATCGCTGTTGCTGCTCCGACATCACTGATGTGTGTCAGCTGCTGCTCTGATCTCTGTAACATTTGACTGTCGCTGGTCTAATCTCACTGATGACTAATAGTTGCTGGTCTGATTTTACAGGTGTCTGCAAGTCCCTGCTCTGATTTCACTGTCACAGATCTCAGAGATGTCTGGTAGTCAAAAAGATACTTGAGAACATTTCAAAACATCAAATTTCTTTTCTGTCTCAAGGGACAGATAACCATTATCTTCTCTGTTTACTATGTTATCACCTTAATGATTAAAACTATTAGCAGATGTGTTCATTTTATTTATGACTTTCTGTGTGGGTTGTCATCTTCCTGGGCCTGTAACTAATTACTGTACTCGTTTTCTGCTTAAAGTTAAGCTGCTTAATCATTTGTGTGAGGTGACTAATTAGTGTCTGCACCTCATTACTGGTTTGGCACTCCTAATTAATATTGTGTTATTAAATGAAAACACACGTTAAAAGGTTTTTTTCTTGTGCTCACTTGTAAAAGGTGTACTGAGGGTGGTCGCCAAGGAGAGGGTGGCTGTCCACTGGCTGGGGTCTCCTTCCTCATGCTCCACGGTGTCCTCATCCTTTTCTGTCTCCCAGGGGACCCCTGAAACATAGTCGCCTCAGTTCTCACCATCGACTTCACTGTCCGTGACCCGAGGAAGAAGCTATGCAGTGACAGAAGCACGGGTTTAACACAGTTTCGTTACACAGATCTTCCTCAACCACTTAGGCCAGCTCCAGCCATCCGTGCCTGTGGGATCAGCTGCTTCTGCTGGTTTCCCAGCGTGGAGACAGACAGGCAGCTGAACCAATCACTAGGGGCAAGGATGTGGCAAACACAGGGTGGGCCAATCATAAGGGGAAAGGACAAGACAGACAGGCAGCTGGACCAGTCACAAAGGGCAGGGATGTGGCAAACACAGGGTGGGCCAATCATAAGGGGCAGGGACGAGACAGACACAAGATGGGACGAACCATGAAGGGGAAAGAAAAGGCAGACATGGGGCAGGCTAATCACAAATCACAAAAGTTCCACCCCATCAAAGCAGAACCAGACCGAG
This sequence comes from Chitala chitala, assembly GCA_025773905.1. Lineage (NCBI taxonomy): Eukaryota > Metazoa > Chordata > Actinopteri > Osteoglossiformes > Notopteridae > Chitala > Chitala chitala. Next base: position 10,498 of record JABJVR010006190.1, on the reverse strand, counting down.
AAGCCAATACAAGCGTAATGCTGGAGCGGGCAAACCGAGAAAGGTCTTACGTCGCAGTGTTAACAGTTGTTAAAAGATAAGACAATAAAAGGATGATGGAGATCTTTACATTACACACTTTGAAGATCTTCTCAACAACAGGACTTAACTGATGATGACCGGACTGAAGGAGCGGGTCCCCTTCCCACTCTGAATCAGTTATGTTTCTACAGACAGCAGTTGGGTTCATTTCAAACCTGAGGACGTTTGCAATATTTAGTCAACGTTCTAAGAGGACTGTCTGCATAAGCCCTGCAGTGTGTAACATGTGGAGGAGTCACAGCCCAAGGAGATATTCAACCATGACGGTACACGAGAAATCAGCCGCACCCAACCACATTTAAATCAGCAGTTGTTAATAACCGGGTAATTTAGTTACAGAAAGAAGAAGTGTTCGGTTATGCTGACGAAACTATGCTTCAGAACTCTCGGAGGGACTGATTATATTGGACTGTGAGCCATGGCTCGTTTAACCATGTATTGATTAACCGTCTTCATCTGGATTTAACCTGCTGTGTAGCTGTTGTGATCACTGACTCGAGTGTAGAGTACATTATTTTGTCTGTGTAAACTTCTACATTTTTTCACTAATTACAGAACTATCATATCTACTCTTCTGATGGCACAGATTAGCACTGATGGAAAAGATAAATTAGAAGCCTGAGTATCTTAGCTGAAATATGTCGCCCTCCCAAGCCTGAGGTCAATCTCAGCCCACACGTGGAACCCAAACTACAGCTAAAATCAGCCTGGCATTAATTTATTGGGTCCACAGTTTGTTAACCAGCAGATAGTAGCCAATAGACAACATTCCTCCCTTGAGGCCACTCCCCGTGTCTTCTCATTGGTTCACTTGTATACAGCGTGCTCATCCTGCCATCAGTGAAATGAAAAAGAAATTGTAATTTATCAGATATTTAGCAGATCACCATGATTGAATTATACCCATCAGACAGGAACTAAAAATACAGCCTTGTTATTTTCATGTTTCTTTAACTCAATCCGAGTCTACTGCGTGGCTGGACAGTCCTGACCCGAGGCTTTCCCATCAGGAGGCCTCCTTCTTCCTGTTATTTCAGAGATAACACATTTCACTACATTTCCCATCAGTGATGCCAGTCCTAAAGGAATGAGTTCTGGTGTGAACCATTTCTCCATGGATAACACAGAACCAGAGCTGATCTGGAACAACACACACTACTACTCAGTAAGTAAACTGCTTCTGGTCACTGCAATCCCATCTTCAGCACATATTGTATGGGTTACGTCCAGGCCTCCGTGCACCAGTCAGACTGGTGGTGGTGGCGGTGGGGGGGTTGCAGCAGGAGAGGTGCGTCGCCGGCTCAAATGGACGCCTTCATATGGACTCGGTCCACTCAGAGCAGGCTCTGTGAAACACATGCGTCAACCTTCTTCAACCGTGCCCTGGAGCAAATCAAACAGAGGCGTTTGACTAAGTAAAGCCCCTCATAAAACATGAGCCAATAGGAGACCAAGAAACCGTGACATCACACCCACAAAAGTGTAGAACACACGCAGAAGGGAAAAAAAAGACACAATGCAGACCTGAGAGGAACACGAGGATCAGACCCAGAGTCAGTCACAGGCAGTGTTTCTTTGGCCATTCTTATGAGCACTTTTCCGTGCCTCTCCAGTGGTGTCATAGTGAATGTGTTACTTCAGCACACATTCCACATTCTGTATGTGGGGCTGAGCACAGCTACTCATGCTTTGTTACATAAGTGGTAGCTGAATTAAGTGCTATATTCAATCCTGTAATATATTTACAACAACCCAAAGCTTCCACAGGCATCCTGGCAGGCTCGAAGGCTTGGTACGAGCAGAGAGAGGCTGAAATGTCTTACAATATGCCAACACGAGGAACCTATAACAGGAATGCACCGTTACACACGAGCGGGTCTGCGCTGAGTACGGTGAACGCTGTCACGGACTACAACCTCATCAGCGAGAATCAGTCCTGTAAATGCCACCTGCCCCAACCTTTTAGCGATGCACTTAACAACGCATGGAGCCCTTGCGTTCGCCACTCGGCGATTAAACAGCTGTTAAACGTAGCTAATTAAAAAGGAGCACAGATCTGCAATATCGACGTCTGATGAACATAAACAGTATTCTCTTAGAGCTTGGTTGTGTGTTCAGCAGCAAACACAACTACCTCAGCCTGTCCTTCCTCCACCGAGAAGCAATTACGGTTACCTTGACAACCATGCTATAGCACGTTATTCAATTAAGGGCCTAATTCCTATCGAGCAGAGTATCTCTTTTGTGCAGACTGAACACACTGAGGTAAAGGCCACATAAAACACTTCAGTCTCTAGTGCCAGGTGTAAACTGTAACCACGTTTTGTACTTATGGAGAGATTTCTGTTAGGTTGCTATAGGCTGCACATACGTTGGGGGAGGGCGGCAGCTTCACTCATATCTTAACATAGGGAGTATCTGATCACCTGCCAGGACCTCCAAGGGGTAGCCCACCTCAGAAGGTGCAAAAACATTGTGCCAAACCCAATACATTGTCCCGTTTCTGTGCACATCTGTGTCCTAGATGTTCTACAACAACCGACCTCGTGACACTTTCCTTTGTGTCTGTGTGCAAAGACAAAAAATTTTAGATCTGTACAGAACCCCCCCTCACCAGAGATGAACCTCTTCATGAGTACTGCCTGGTAATAATCTTGTTCACCCTTCTCTAGGGTTTTAGCCGTACAGAAAAGGATCATCTTGGGGAATCTGTATTAGATGGCAGAATTGAAAGGTGGGGGGCGCGCAGGATTATTGGGTGAAACCCTGCCTTCTCTTCCTTTTATTCCTCCCTGAAGAACTGTCATTGTTGGAACACAATATCCTGTCCTAACCACAGTCGTGTGCCTTTGGAAAATGGCTCCGTGTTTACACTGGGGTGGGGGTGGGACGGGAGCAGCAGACAGCAAGTGGCATCCTCAGCCTCCACGAAGAGGGGAGAAGCATCCCACAGGATTCGGCATGTAAATGATTGTGCTTTGCTGCCAGAATACTGATCTGCGCTGCGGCGTGACAGACAGCACTCTCGGTTCCCTCCGTCCTGTTACACGCTGTTCAGGGCTCTAGGTGAACCAATCACAGCACAGCTTGCTGCAAGAGGCCCGCCTCCTTCATGAATTAATAATTAGAAGCATCAGTCTTTCTGAAAGGTACAGTCTTATTATATAACCTTTCATCATTAATTTGGATCTTCAGATTAAAAATTGTATTTCGTGTTCCTTAAATGTGGGTGAAACATCTGCAGTCCTTCTGTTGCACAGGTTTGTCTCCATCTGAATTCACATTTCAGTCATTTGCTATAAAAAACGCTTGATGTACATTTTGTTGGTATTTAATTTTTACAGTGATAAAATTAGGGTTTTTTTAAACATTGACAGAGAGAGCAGGAACACAATACGAATGCTGTCCTACATGCATAACTTTCAACGGGTGCACCTATGTGTGTTGGGTTCGTTACAAGTCACACATCAGGTTTCAGTGCATTCAGTGGGTTATGCTTAAACAACCTTATGGGACACAAAGTGTCACAGGAGAGGATATTAAATCCACAAGTCATATCTGAGGACTAATGATGCGTATACCGTGGACCCAGAAGTAATGCCAAACACCTTTGTTAATCTCACAGACGGAGCTGGAAGCCACAAAGGAGAGGTTGTCTAACTCTGGCAGACCCAGTAGTGCTGAACACCGTGTGAGTTTGGACGTCTACCATACCTCTTGCAGGTGCTATGGAGCTCCTGGGACTGGCCCCTCCCCCCCGATGCTCCGCGCTTGGCTTTTCCTCGTCCTGCTCCTTCAGTGCACTTGTCCCACCATCCTGCAACCTCCTGCTTATTTCTGTTGCCTCGCTCCCTCGAGTTTCCGCCGTGTCCTCGGCAAAGGGGAATGTAGGTTTTGCTGCTTCTGTATCTAGGCCAGAAGGAGTTGTGAGCGTATGCAGGAACTCGGAGGCCTGCCTGCTTTCTGTGTTCTCGGTGCTGAGGGCCTGGGAGGTCACGCTTCTCATGGTCAGTGCTGCTTCCTGGCCAGGTGTTTGGGACAGGGAATGTTCACTAATAAATCGGTCCGTTAGCCAAGGCTTTGTTACGCTCCTTTGAGTTGTGACAGAGGGTAAAACAGAAGTTGATAGTTTGGGCTCTTCGGTTGGCACTGCGGTGACCATGCCCACACTTGTAATGATCATATCCCAAGATGCACCTCTCATGTCATAAGATGAAACCTCACGTTCCTTTTGCTCTGTGCCTCCTGACTCGGGCGTGATGGTCACCCTCAGGCCCTCGGTGCTTTGGACAGCTTCCTCACCCTGCATATTGGAGCTCCACCAGTTAAAAGGTGAGCTAAAGAACTGTGAGAAGTACGATGGCCTTTTGGTCTCCCTCTCCCTGTTCTTTGTCGGCCAAAATGGGAGCAAGTAGCTGTCCTGACTTGCATCTGAAGTCTCTCTGTGGTTTCGAGGGTCTGTGATTGGCTGTGACATTGACTTTGTCGCCAGGACCCCAACCAATAACATAGCATGGATGGTGCCAGTACATAATGCCAGTTTCCACGAGCTCCAGACACAAAATATCATGGTGTTCTTATTCAGCTCTGACGTACCAGTCACATACTGCCTGTGGAATTACACATAGTGCACACGGTCCCTTCACCAGTCTCTGTTTGCTAACCTGAGAGATAAAGAGAAAGAAGGAGAAACACAACACTAAATTACAACAAATATTTGACCACCTGTACCCATTTATAACGCCTGACGTAACTCGTTCATTACTCACACGGGTGTTCTGCGCTGTGGCTGTTTTGTGACATACTTTACAATGCATTCATGCTGCTTGTTTTCTCTGTATTTTATGAGAACAGCATCCCGGGTTTTCAGAGAGACCCCTCAGTGCTCCTGATAGTCCTGCAAAAGGCTTGAGCCCCTGTTGGGTAAGTTGGAACAAAATTACACTGACCGCTGTTTTGACAACTCAACATTCTGTTCCACATCTATGAAATAAACACTGAAAATTTAATGCCAAAGTCCACCTACACGAACGTGAGTCGGTTTGTATTTGTACTTTTACCACTGGGCTGAAATTCTGGTAGCAGAGAGGAGAGCTGGAATTAACACTGAGGGGTTTTAAACATTTGGTTATAATGCCCCTGAATGACCACAGTCCCCGGTGGAGTAACTCCAGACCACCACAACCCCTCCCCCACCCCTGCCTACGCCTCCCCACCCCTGTTCCCTTTTCAAATGAAGGATTGATTTGTTCTCCCAGATGCTATTTGTCCACATTCTTTTTTCATTGAGAAAACTGACAGTCTTTCCAGCGTTCTTCCACAAAGAGAGCCTCTGGTGACTGACCCCATGGCCACTGAAATCCCATTAATGACTGAGATTAACGAAACCAAGATGAGTCAGTAATTATACAGCCACAGAGTCATCATCCACCCTCAAGGTGATACCTGTTAGTCATGTTTGTATTCAAACAGAGCTCAGAGTTCATTACTGTTACGTTAAAACAGTACAGCACCACACAAGCTGCCCAACAGACACAGCTAAGGTTAATAAATGGATTTTCTCAACTAAGTGGAATGAAGTTATTTTTAGCTGCTCATAACCTCTTTCCTGGATGTCTAAACCATTTCCAGTAAATGTGTATCTCACCCATTATGTATAACTAAATAGAACTGCGTAATGTTGAGAATGTATGGGTGCTGCTGAAATGTGTACATTATTTTAACAACACTCATTGTTATATATGGCAGAAGAGAAATTTTAGTTTTTCTTTTTTTTTTTTTGTAAATTTGGTTTATATAATTGGGCCTGCGGTGAATTTCAGTGAGACTGCCTCTGGAGGTTTCAGCCGTGGCAGATCTATTGTTAACTAAAGGACACTCACAGGATTTACGTTTACACTGACAGTGCCTGCTGAACACACACACTGCTGTCACATGTCAGTGTGCTCATGCTGTGTGCTATGAGAGTACCTGTGTTGCATTAGCTCAGCCTGATTTGCCTCCATGGGGCTCCAGACTGGTCCCGCCACGGTGGCCGTTCTCCTGCCAGACAGCTGCCATGTTAGTCCCCGGTCACCGTTAAGCCTGCACTCCCTCTGTGTTGTGACTCCTGACAAAGACCGGCACTTGTGTTTCTGAAGGGGTCACCGGGATTCAGGCTGGACAGGAAAAGCCTTCAGGCACACCCACAAGCCCCCCCTAGTAACGCCGATGGAGGTCTGTGGGCTCTGGTCCTTTTGATTACATAAGGCCTGCTCACCACTGGGTCACCAGAGATTAACACATTGCTTGACACTGTTAAATTAATTTTACTTCTTTCTAATTGTAGTTTGTTTGCATGGCCTGAAGTTTCACGGTTGCCTGTCCTTCAAAATAAAAGATTATTATTATTATTTTTGCCTGGAGAAAAGTTTACAAGCAGTCTACCAAAATAACGTTTTCTGCCATTTCAATGAACCAGCTGGGCCTCTACGAACACGTGTTTACAGAGTATTTCGCTGTGACGTCAGACACGTGTTTACGTTGACTGACGGGTTTATTCATCTGTCTATGACGTCACAAGAGCAGAAATGCGTCTCGTGTGTCCCGATTAATTGGAACATTCTGTAAAACTAATCTGGAGTTGAGTTTGACTCTTTAATTTATATCCTGCGAAACGCCTGAAGAATTCGTCTAGTAAATTATTTAATTTTTAAGGCCTGACATCGCATGAGGCTTATGAATAATAATTAGTATGAGCATAATGAGTAAATTGCAGTTGTACAAAAGCCGGTGTATCTGACAGTCGTCTGCTCAATGTTATTAAGGTAATAATATAGCGACTGCTCGCGCCTCTTTCGTTACTTTTGTGTAAGAACATTTACTAACCATCACCAAACAAAACCAAACAAATGAAACCAAATCTATGAATGTGCCTGTTTATTTAGGGTGTCTGTATAGTGAATGAACAACCTTTTATTATATAACCGTTTATGCCAAACAGATTTTTTTTTTTCTGTGGAATCACGTGGGCTAAAACGTGTTACACCCCCTTTCTTGTTTTTTAAATAAATGTCACAAATTATGATAGGTTCATTTGGGTGCGTGCGTTAACGGGAATACAGTCAGATGTAGATCACGATCACGGAGTATAGCAATAGATTTACCTCTACAAACAAGGAGCCAGTCAAGAGCTGTTTTCCTCAGATCACTTATTCATTTAGATTTATTTTGTTACATATTGCGGTAATTTTATTACGGACGCCCAAGCAGGATTTTTCCTGATTGCAAACTGTTAATATAATGCATGCTCGCCAGTGCAACACAACCTGCCGTGTGTTGGCACTTATCAGCAATGCGGACAGTAAATTCGGAGGTTAAACACCTGGCCGCATCTTCAATTACGAGATGATGGATGGCTTTTAACTTGTCATAAACGGAATCGATTTCACTTACTACCGATCAACATAAATCCAGAGGCAGATCCACGTTCACTCACAGTAAAGACAAACACTGGGTCACAATACGGTAAACACATTATAAGGTCACTAGTCCCAGTTTATCATTTTCCGTTTAAATACAGCACACCTTTAATAACAGTTATATTGGCATGTCAAACAGACATTGCCGTATAATAATCCACCATACGCTTGGAACTGAAGTATGAAGTAAATCTCATATTGAAATTAGTTTTAGTCCCGCGTCCGCTGAATTTCCTATGACACCCTGTCAGGGAAAGCAACACTGTTCCTCTTAAACGTAATATTTTATCATTCGATGCGCAGCGCATCATGCACCGTCCGTCCTTGCTGTTCCTGCCCTTGATGCTGCTCTCCCCTGCCCATCTAACGGCGACGAGACGGCGCACATCTAACCGGCAGAGACGCAGTAAATGCACCCGCCTGCGCAGGCACGCTCAGACGCGGCGCTCAGCGCTCCCGACTCCGGTACCCGCCGGCGCGGCTGAAGGCTCGCTCGCATCCAGCATGTACCTCGCTGGTTTCCTGCCAGTTCCACGCTCGGACTTGCGCCTGCTGCTGGTACTCACGTTTCAGCCGGTGAGTACGAAGGACAAGCAGCGCACCTCTGAGCGCGTCCCCTTCTCACTGGCTGCGTGCGTTATATAACGTCAGCAGACCAAACGTCTGTCCCCGATTCCCAAAATCAGTTTACAGAGAGGTACTCACCGGCAGAGGTACTTTGGAGGTGAAAAATGCTGGAGCACTTTGGCCAGCACAGTGCTGTAAATACCCTCTGTGTGTGTATGTGTGTGTGTAATTGAGTTTCTGTCTCCGTTCCCTTCCTCAGCCTCCCTCTTTTCCACTGTCGTTCTGCCCCCCCTCGCTCTCTCTCTCTCTCTCTCTCTCTCACTCTCTCTCTATCTCTCACTCAGCCCCTCCTCTATGTATAAGTTGACCCGTATGAAACTGAACCACACAATCTTGAAGGTTCCTAACCCTAACCTTTCGTCTTTCACCTTTAGTGCTTCGTTGATGCAGTGAATGCTTAGACATGATTTGACATGGTTTAAAAACATGTTAATGGTCTGTGCGCGTGCACACACACACACACACACACACACACACACACACACACACACACACACACACAGACACACACACACACACACACACACACACACACACACAGCAGCAGTAGACACACGTGGAACACTGGAGGCACGGAACCAGTAATTCACATGTGAACTGTTCCCATGTCCCTGCTGCACGCGTAACACAGAGGAATTTCATCCTGCTGACAGCAGGCCAGAACATAATCAATCAAACGACAGAATCGATACCGGAGGGAGTGGAGTGCTTCTGTTGCCCTCAGTCAGAACATGACTGTTGTGAACTGTGATGGATAGTGCGGATCACATATGGCCCAAAAACACACGTGTGTGTGATGACTGTACGAGTGTGTGTATATTATTGTTTATTCCGTGTACAGTATAAGCCCTGCTGATATACATGATCTATTTTATACAAGTCTTGTCAATACAGAGTATTTGAATGCAGAGTAATTATATGCGAGTTGCTGGCTGAATGATTACTGACAGACCATTAAATTGAGGTCAATTCTGGCATATGACCCCATGTGTGGGGGGGGGGTTTGCAAACTGTCAGCATCTTAAACAGTGGTATTCTTTCCTTCAAATCTTTACCGCCCTGACAAGTACTCTAGCTATGATTAATTTTGGCATCAAGCGACTTACTACAATTAGAAACACCCAGATGCACAATTCCTGGAGAGGAAGTGTATTTCCTGTGAGGAGAAAAAGGACTTTCAAAATGAAATTGTCTCTTTCTGGCAGGCAGTGTGACTGCCTTTCTACACAAACATGAGCGGCCCTTCGCTTTGCACACGGGTGGTACAGTGGAGCTAATGGGTCAATAGAGTATTAATGGAATTGCAGAACTCTTTAATGTTAGGAAGACTGCTGTTGCTGACATGTACTGTGTTTTCTATGCATCATAAAATCATTTGGGCGTTGCTGGTCAATGTGTTATGAATGCAGAAACATTCTCTCAGCCAGGAAAAAATATATTGTCTGATCAGATTGTTGGAGTGTGGCTTAATGTTCCTTAATCTGATTCCTGAATTCCGACCCACTGCAAGCAGAACCCAGCAGATAAGGCCCTGAAAGCATGAGGGACAGCAGTGCAGTTCCTATCTTCACCTGCCCGGAGCGTGATATTGTAAAGTGGTGTCTTTCCCAAGCTCCAGACGAAAAGTGCAGGCACAATGAAAGTAATGTGATTCATTATCGGAGTCCTCACTGCTTGTGGCGTGGGCAGAAAAGCTGGTGGAAGCATCCCAAACCCTGGATGCCTGGAGCTCCAGTGTCAGTGATGTCTGGCCTCCGGGACATGGCCGGGGTTGTGCCGCAGGCTCTCATTTGTCCTTATCTTGCTTCCTTTAGGGTGAACTTCAATGCCGCGTTCATCTCTCGGACAAAGCTAGAATTACAGAACAGGCAGACGCATGAGGGACCTCCTGAAGAACATACTTGTGGTGGTTATTTGAACACGGATGTACCAGTTAGGGGTGAGACTGCTAGTCACTTGTGGAACATGCGTTGATCATATTAATTTAAAAAATATTACAGTGGTCGAACGTAGACGTTCTTTTTACACATTTTGAATAACTGTTTTTTCATAACAGATGATTCAGCTTATATAACAATGTGCTTTTGTTCCCACGAGATCACGATACATGCTTTATTACTTAATACAAAGATAATTTTATGTTACAATAATACTATTACAGTTTATATTGACTATTGCTTACAGTACGCATGACCATTAAGATCATTATGTTTACAACATTGTCCTCTGAATATTATATATTCAAACATATAGCGGTGGTTAGCACTGTTGCCGCGCACCTCCAGGCCTGGGGTTCAATTCCCGCCTTGGGTCTGTGTGCGTGGAGTTTG
>JABJVR010006189.1:0-49433 GCA_025773905.1 Chitala chitala | reverse complement strand
CCCAGCATCAGCCCCCTTTCCCGCAGCATCAGCACCCCCCACCCCCCCCCACCTACCTCACAACCTCCCCTTTACAGGAGTGGAAATCTCCCAGAATGCCCTAGGGTATAGAAATAGGTAAGTGTTTAGGCAACAAAGCTTAATTTTCACCTTACTGCCACAAAAAAGTAGTAATACCACAGTTACTTGGGGGGGCATTCTATTACATATCAGAATGGGGGAGGAATTTGGTTTAGCGCTTGGAGAGATTTACATCACACAGTATAAGGTCAATGTGAGCATGCTCTGCAATGGGACAACGCTGTCATAATTTCTGAGCCTGTGATGTCATCAGGCACTAACCCCACCCTCAGCATGCAAGACATGGAGCTCAGTACTTTTGAACCATCCAACTACCATCCTGCCTTACTGCGATTCTGCTGTTTGGATTGAACTCCAGAGAGCTCTGAGTTAGTTAAGTCTAACCATCACAACTTTTCTGTTTGTACAGATAATGTAAATTTGTATAGTAGTTACCTAGGTATTCATAGGTTGTGTCATAGGTTATTGTATATATGTGTGTATGTGTGTGTGTGTGTGTGTGTGTGTGTGTGTGTGTGTGTGTGTGTGTGTGCTTGCGTGTGTGTAAATGTGCATTAATCTGTCTTTGATTGAGTATGGGCTTGAATGCACAGATGTGCTGTGTACCTCCTCAACAGCCTGAAGCACTTGGGTGCATCTCTTAAAACTTGGGTGCTTCTCTTAAAACTTGGGTGCTTCTCTTAAAACGTACTGGGGCATCATCAGGTGCCTCCATTGCTGACGAAGTCAAACAGCACAAGAGCTGAAGAGAAGGAGCACATCTGACTGGGACACAAGCCACACGAGAACTCTTTCTACGACAAGCGGCAAGAGCAATTTGTGTGAATGATGTAAATAATTGAAGGGGGAGTGACCCAAGTTGTGTATTTCTGGTCACAGCCTCATTCTGTCATTGTTATACAACAGCCGGTCAGCCAATGGGGAGAGGGGAAAAGGTGGTGGGAGAGTTCTGGAACCATGCCAGGCATCTGTAATTAAACACCTACATGCCTTCGGGGACAATTAAAGTCTCCTTCGTTTGCTTATGAGAAGCCTCTGAAGGGGGCTTAATGCATTCTGTTATTTAACAATTACCCTTTCAAATGAAACCAGATTATTATTTATGTTTTTTTCCACTTTATCAAAGCAAATCAAAATGCATTTAAAATATTAATTTATGCACATAATGCTCTGCACAAAGTTAAACTGTCATTTAAGCCAGCGCCCTTAATTTGCTGCCCCACTTTATCGCTCATTTTGCTTTCTCACCTTCATCTTATTCCTGTCCTGTCAAAGGAAATATAGGTGATGTAGCTAAACGCTGTTTTTATAGGCCGCTGAGGCTTCCACTGATAATTATGAATTAATTAATCGAGAGAGCATGGGATCTCCTAACAGGAAGGCAGTAGCATGAGGAAAGGGCATGTGAGGTCCTGACAGCGACTTCTCCATTAGCCGCTAATTAGTGAGCTGGTGCTCAGGGGGACGCTGACCTCCTTAGCTATATGTGAACCTGAAACAGGTACCTCAGGGCCCAGGTGTGAGCATGGTGCTGCCCTGAAATCCCACCCCAGCTCAAAAAGAAAGCCAGCAAGATGAATTGGTCAATGCCGTATCTGTCTAATTTATCAGCATCCCCCCCACCATCAACTTTTGTCAATTAGGGCTTGAGTCCGTTGCCATGGGAACTCCTTACTTTGAGGCCAACAGCCAATGGGTTTACTGTCCCCGCTAAGCCTGAGAGGTCATTTTAAACAAAGTTACAAAATTGGCTGTTAACACGATAACATATTTCATCACTTAAATGAAATGCGAATATAGCAGAAGGGGCTTCCTTTAAGTAACATACACATTTTGGCAGAATAAACACACATACATTCTCTATATGTTTTGACACACAGATACAGATATATGTAGTTGAGGAACAACATGAAATATTTAATTTTTACACCATGACTCCCAAATGCATTAGACTATAACCCTTTTACATTGGCTAGACCAAAATCTGTCAGATTCTCCAAAACACAGCATGATCCCATATATAACTTCTGAAAGCATTCAGAATACACAATAAATACTTAGATAGGGTGCTTAATACAAAATTACAGGCCAGAAGAGGATCCTAACAGTATGTTTTAACTCCTTTACAGATGCACAAAAAAATAACCTTTTTTTCTCACCACTTGACAGGTTATGCAAATCTGTTTGTCCTTGTACTCACCCTAAATTTCAGTTCATGTTTCCTTCAGGTTAACAACACCTACTTGAAGTACTTAAACCACAGTGGATGAAATGCATGGCCAGACCACATAATGCAACCTCTCTGAGGTCATGATGTGCTCAAAACCCTAATTAGCTCTGCCATTCCTCCACTGGTCTTTGCTGTCTCATGCTCCGAATATTCATTTTTAAATTATTATTTATATTATAATTTTTTTTTTCTACAGCGGTGGCTCTTGTTATGTGTTGCCTGGCCATCCTCGTACTGGAGTAGGAGTATTTTACTGAGCCCCATATGTTGTTTGTTATTTATTTATCAGCTTAGCAGGTGATGTTATCCGTACCTATCAGCTATGTATCTTGGCAGCATTGTCCATGTGGAAAGCAGGATGGCCAGTGACACCCTCTACATTGCAGCCCCCCCAGCAGTACCACATGGTGCCCGCCGTGGTTCCAACCATCCAAGCCCGCAAGAGCAGAGCAGGAGAACCATGTCAAAGCACTCTTGTTCCTTAGCAAAGACTTTAAAATGCTAGGCTTGGATGCTAGGTGTTTTCTGACTTCCTGAAGCCTACTGTGTAACGTGAGTTTGAGGAGTCCTTGTGGGGGTCGGCCACTTGATCGCTTTTGACATTTTCTGACTTGACTGCTCTCACCCATTTAAAGGGGACTGGCAGGATCACTGTTCACCATCTATCAATGCCACCAAGAGAGACCACAATAACATCTTAATTTTTTAAGGTGTTTCAAATTTTTTTGTAAGCAGGCCTTTTTATTTGTAATGGCACCTGAATATTTGCTAGTTTACAAATCTACCAGTTATTATGGCATAAGAATGCCTATTTTTGTATGAGCACACAAATTTTCTCAAGTTGCTTTTGTTCAAAATGACAGAAAAGAGGATTGTATTACATTGGCGTAAGCAATGCTCTGGTACCCAACAGCTATTTCCTCCTTCGAGTCTGAACCAGGGACATACAGGGTAAACATCTTTGGTTGGATAAACACCATGATACCTTTAAAAATGTACTGGTGGCTCCCTTCCAGGGAAGAAAACATTTCCTCAGCCCATTTTGTGTCAGAACACAGTGCGAGAATCACGCAGCCTTGTAATTAAGTCTTTTATTTGAGCTGATTATTGCAGTCAATTAGTTCGTTTTTGCAGTTTCATATAAAAAAAAGAACACGAAGGACAATTATTGTGAGATTTCTCAATTCTGGGAACATAAATGCATTCATTTTCTGAAATGTATAAAATACATAGTATAAATACATTACATTGAAATAACCATTTCGCTTTATCTACCACGGCACTGTTCAGTATCGTGGTTTCATGTTTGGCACAGAACAGACCAACTAAATAAATATAAATATGAAAATAACACTGTATTCAATTAGCTGCCTGGTGGTGTCTTATTTTACACATTAAGAGGTGTCAGTTGAGTAGGCAGTGTCTGACATGGGTTGAGAGGTGCCCACCTTTTAAAACCTTAGGCTCACACAGCTAGAAACCATCCATCACCTGAGCATGCATCCAACACAGCTCCTGCTGGGCTAATATGATGAAGTGTCTACATGAGAGCTGCGTTATGCCCAGTTAGCTGCTGCCAGGTTGTCAGTAGATTAAAAAGAAAAATAAAACAACATGCAAAACTGACATTCTGCGAGAGGAAATAAGCGCTGGAAGAGCGAACCGAACTGCTGGCTCAACCCAACAGGAAGCTCCCTTCTGAGTGCTGTCTAAAGGGCAGCTTGCTAAATGTTCTAAAAAGGTAACTAAAAAGAGCCCGCAGGCAAAAAGGGGTGACAATGATGATGATGATAATGATGTTGTTGAGGAGGAGGAGGAGGAGAAGGAGGAAGACAAAAAAGATAATGTTCACAGTCACGATGACAGCCGCGGCTGATTTCATTTGGTTGCCACTTGAGCCATGCACTGATCTGGCATCCTGTTCAGGGTGACTCTGGCCTCATGCCTCGAGATTTCTGGGATAGATTCCAGGGCTGGCCATGGACCTACGCTACATGAGCACTTCTGGAAAATCAAGAAATGAATGAACAAATGAATATTGCTTCTTGTCCTGATAGAGGCGCAGTTACTCCTCTGGCTGTGCCCCAGGATCCATCGTGTGTCACCGTGAGGGGAAAGATTAAATACCGGCTGAAATAGCTCCGATTGGCCCAGATTTTAACAGATCAAAAAGATTAAACCAAAAAAGAGACAGGACAGATGTGCACAGCATTTCACAGCGTTTCCTGTTTGTAATTGTGGATAGGTCTGGAGTGATTTTACTTCCCCCTGGGAACTACATTCCTGATTGAAACATCTATCACCTTTTCTTTTTTTTCAGAAATCTTTCCGTTATTTTTTATAATTCATTGCACACTCTACAAAGCACAGACATAATGGAAAAATCCATTAAAATATTCATGAATAAACTGAAAAATGGTGTTTGAACCCTTACTTTCCCTAGTTGTCGCGTGTTATTTTTTATATATATAGACAGATAGAAAGACGCACGTCAGTGAAATGGTCATTGTGTTAAATATCTGTTTAGCTTCTGCAATGTATAAAAGATTTTAGTATTTTGAGGTTTAATTAACATAACTAGTTTAGTTAATGTTTGTAAGTATATAAACACATCGGCAGCTATGGCAGCACAAATTCAAGCATTCTCGATGGCTCCTCCATAACAAGTAACATGTGCAACAGTAGCACATAGTGGTACCTTTATATCATAAATAAATACTGCAACTTGAAGGTCAGCACACATGGGACAAAGGTCATCTGGCAGTGGTCAGAAATTGAAGCAAGAAATCACAAGCATTAGTTAAACAGTGGGAATAAAAAAAAAAAAAAACCAAAATACTCAGGACCTTTTCAGCTGCCCAGAAGAGCCATAGCCTTGTTTTTTTGCAACCCTCTTTGCCTAAAATTGGCTTAATTCATCGGAGCTTGTATCGATCATTATTTATACTAATGTTGTGCGTGGTTAGTAGGAACATACTGTATATATTGGCAGTGGTTTGACCGCAAGACAGATACTCAGCTAGCTAAAAGGATGCATACATAAGTTTTAAAATTACCAACATCGTATTCAGTAATCCAAACACTTAAAGCTTGTTGCTGTAACTCAGAGATTTTTGCCCACAAAACAGTGTAGACTGTTCTGGCTTGGTAGCAGGAATCCAAAGTTTACTCATCTTCAAAAGAAACTTTTTAATAAGCCAAGCGTGCATGCATGACCCACTCCACAGGGAATAGGGTAAGGAGTGAGGCTCTGGGACTAGGTGGGCAGAGTACATTCTCCCAGATTTCTGAGTAATAGACCTCCAATGGAGAACACTTCTTGACCGCAACACATCACCCATCTGTTCATAGCCTAAGCACAAACAGATATGTTTGAATGTTTACAGACGTGTTTGTGTAAAATATTCATTCCTCATTCTTATGAAATCAAGTTATACAAATAAAGGATTACACGTATTTGCATATTTCTGTTTTTATTGTTCTTTTTCCTTTTGGATAGGGTTTTGTTGAAAAGCAATAAATCAGATTTGTGATGTTCTGAAGATTTCCCCAGGTGATTGAGAGGTGTTCCTGCATTCTCTGAAGCCCAGCTAATCCTGCCTCACGCTGTTATGCTTCTACTATCCATGAATAAAGCACAAGCCGGTGGCTCAGAGTGTAGTGATGTTGTGTTGCACCTCCAGGGTCATGGCTTGTATCTGGAACTTGATATATGGAGCTTGTATGTGTTTCCCATACATGTGTGGGTCTCCCTCTCCTTACGTCTGCAGATTCCCCTCACTGTCCAAAGCCCCGTGGTTCTCTCAGCACCTCATTTATCGAGTAACTTCACTTGTACCCCATTAGGCAGCAGGTCCCTGTAACCATAACCAGGACAAGCAATTTAAAAATGAATGGAATATACTGTTCCCTTACTATTGTTTCAATGTTGAACTGAATATATCAAATGTAGTTGCAGCTCACAGAAAGTCAGAGGGGTTTTTTGGAGAAGGCGCACACGGATGGTTAAACCGTTGGTCTTTTACCTCCACATTCCACAAAGAGCAAGCGTTCAGTTTGGTGAACTTTGTAGAGCTATACACCAATCATTAGACTGGGTCAACCATGTGGCCACCCCACGTGTCTGCTTTACTGCTTCTGCCCAAATCAATTAGAACAAAATAAGTAAGCTCCGGTAACTCAGCAGAGGCCAGTGCCAGCCATATTTTGTGTCAGGAGGAGACATTGCCGTGGTCCTCGGATCGATGGTTAAGAGCTTTGAGGTGTGCGCAAACTGCCAGCACTCACTGGGCAGATAATTACATTTTACCCAGGCTTAATCTACACGGCTGCCTAGGAACTGCGTTACTGGGTGGAGAGCGAGAGAGCGAGCAGTTCTCAGGAAAGGGGAGGGGGAGAGAGGGCGCTCCTCAAAACAAAGCTTTCATTATTTCTTGCCTGCGTCATGTAGGATCTCACGGCAATGACCAGCCTAGGAGGTGCCTTCAGGAAGGCCAAAGAAAGTTAAAATGTTACTTTAGGTGGTTCTCACTGTTGTCACTCCCATAGCATGAGAAGTACAGCATCACATTGGTCACAAAATACAGCTCTACTAATACCCAAAGCTGTCCAAAACGGGGTTTGTTTTTGATACAGGGATTTGATATTAATAAGCCATGTTAAATGTGAAAAACCTGGGTAAATTAATTTTAGCAGATTGTGAGGTTTCAAGAAAGTAGGTTGCACTACGCAGTTATGATGATTCAGTTCTGAGGACACTCTCACTGTAGCAACAAGCAAAGAAATGGAAACTGTGGCCATTCCAGACTGGCCAAAACCCTAAAACAAACTTTAATTAAAATAACTAGCTTTCTAGGTATCTTTCATAAAAGCGTTAGCCTAGCAGTTCAGTCACCTTGGCCTTTTCACCTGCTCATCATTTCCATAACACTGGTGTGATGAAGGCAATCTTCTCCCTTTTCCTACCTACAAACTCTGCTTAGCAGATTCTGGCCTAGTGTCAGCATGATCTGATCAGGCCCTCTGCTGCAGCATCTTCACACATGGAAACAAATCACAGGAACTCAGCTGAGAAAGCCAAGTCAGAGTCACGGAGCGGACGCGCCTCCTTCATGATGCCAGTTTGCGAAGCTGTCCTGACAGCGGTTGTCCGTCACACAGAGGCGTCGCACGCACACACCTTTGTGCACACCGCTTCCATGTGAGTTGACTCTCCGTGGAGCTGACAGCCTCTGCCCATGCAAAAGAAAAGTTCAGTCGCACATAAACGCGTTTTAAAAGTCTTGCGCGGCGGACATGGGTGGCACGTATCTAAATAGACACCCGAACACGTGCGCGCTCCATCTGTCACCTGTCGGGTGCTCTGAGGGAAAACAAAAACAGAGAGTCTTGCAAAACAGGCCTGATGTCTTTTCATCTGAGTTCCCATCTGAGTTCCAGTTGAATGGGGTTCATGTGCCAGATGCAGAGTGTTGAGTGTTACGGGTACTGAGGTTTTTCTATTTCAGGGCCTGAATTTTAATCCATATGGCGTTTTGCTTGAGAGCAGTAAAACGTGCAAAAAAAGGACTTGCGCAATTTCATATGGATGTTTTGGTAAGAGGATTTGGTAGACTGAAAAGAAGAAAATAATACCGCTCCCCCTTATCCCCCTAGCATGTTATAATCCAGCCTCTCTGATAGGCTGATTAATGACCCAGCCGCACCCTATCAGCTCAAAGAATAAGATGGCATCAGCAACAGTGGCCTTTTTACTCAGTTATTAATTTATATATTTTAATGAAGTGGGTTTTTGAGAAGTAAGAAGGTACCACGGGGGGGCCCCCGTCGAGAGAGCACCTGATGCTCAGCAATCAAATGGGAAACAAGTTCAGTGTTTTGCACATAACGCATCTCATAAACATCCATTTGCCTCACACTAAGACACAAAACCGAAAGCGATTGGATTCCCGTCTCCCCCCTCCCGCCCGCCTCCCCCAGTGACTGAGCCTGACATTTCCTGATTGCGCAGGCCCGTCCCACTCCATCCTGCTTACCGAGCTGTCTGTCCCCCGCTCTCCTCAGACCCGGGGCTGCTGGCTTAGCCCCGCTGGGGCCAGGCTC
This sequence comes from Chitala chitala, assembly GCA_025773905.1. NCBI lineage: Eukaryota > Metazoa > Chordata > Actinopteri > Osteoglossiformes > Notopteridae > Chitala > Chitala chitala. The sequence continues at coordinate 41,020 of JABJVR010006189.1, read as the reverse complement.
CTGGCTTTGACGTTTTATTCCCAATCACCCTGTGCCACAAATCAGCCCTTTATACCCACTTTACGTCAAACGAGACGAGCGAGCCAGGCTGGCAGCTGTGAATTACCCCTCCTCTGACTGAATTACCCTGTACATTTCAGACCAGCTGAAGAGCCACATGTAGCTGTCCTGAGAGACTCGGGTAATGACCAGCTATTGGTCCACTCTGCCTGAAATCAGCAAGCAATCAACCAAGGGAAGACCAATCCCATGTCCCTTTTCTGTTTAGTTCTGTTTAAGTTCTGTCATAGAAGGTGTTAAATACACTTTTGGATACTGAGCTCAAGGTCTTTCCTGTTTGAAAAGAATTTTGTTAACTACAATGTAAATATTTATTGTCTTGTTGTTATTTTGTTCTCAGGATCCAAAATGTCACTCATCAGCACATTGATGAATGATATCTGTTGGGGCTGAAATGAATTTACACCCACTCTCCTGAGGCTGGCACAGCTATGATGAATGGATCCAAAAAGGCTCAGAAAAATATGAATGAAAGAGACACAAACTAAATCTAAGAAAAAATACATTAAGACAGCCTTGATGGTATATTTTGCCTTACAGAACCAGGCACTGGGCTTCTAGAGTAATACTCAAGGATCAATAGTTAATCAGCAATATTCTCAAACCTGAGAGAAGGATAAACATTCCAAGAATGTGGCCAATCAGCCCCTGTTTTCTTATCAAACAGCTGTATTGTTGCACAGCGTGGAATTTCAATTGTCACGTGAAAAATATGCACATACACCTTCAAACCTCTTCAATTCTTCCTGGGTAATAGTAATTTAGAAACATCTATAACGTTTGATGGGAAACCTATTTTAATGTAATTTATAACCCATGTTGCTTAGCTCAGTTAAACCTTTCCCACTTGTAGTGCAACAGTGTAGCATTAATAACCTCCAGATTTTGTCAGCAACCCAGATATGGGGTTAAAGGTTGCATGATCATGTCGGCCGCTCTGCTGAGCTCCAGTCGAAGTCTAAGGAAGAATCATCACGCGCCTCACACAAATCGTAGTGCTATTGAGAATGCCTGTCAATTACCATGCTCAGGGCCAAAAGCTCTGCAGGACAGTTTCACTGCAGGGATGCTAAATAGTAAGAATCAGGAAGAAGGGAACACTGTGCTTATGGGACTGTCAAGGGAACCCGCTGTTGTAGTATCGAGGCTTCACTAAAATAGCCAGCTACATGGAGGAAATACAGACAAAGAGCTAAGGAGGACAGTGTGGTGTAAAACACTCCCACATCTTTGAGTCAGGGGCCAAAATCTATCAGCTCGTCCTTAGTTAGCAAGGCTCACCTGCATGACAAGTATTATAACTCTCCACTGCGCCGCATGGTGAACTCACGTCTACTTCAGCGACTTCGGGACCGCTTCGCTCCTTGGGTCTGAATATATTAAGGCTGCGCACTGACATCCTTGGTCGACGGGGTCTGACGGGCATGGGATGGGAGCCCGGCCTCACCGGCTGGGGGTCGGAGGGCGGCGGGGACCTGGGGTGACCCCTGTTGCTAGCTTTGCCACCTTGCTGTGGGCCGTAAGGCCGAGCTCGTGCCCACTCTGCTCTTGTCATCATAATGAGATGCAGTAGGACAAAGAAAAGGAAAGGAAAAAAAAAAGAAAAACCAGGGTTGGCAACCTTGCTACTGAAGACAAGGTCAGAGACAGCCTGGATTTCCCGTTTGGCCCTAACTGAAATTCTGGGCTCTTAATGTCGGTTTCAAGAGTTACTAATGAACATTTTATGAAGAAATTAATCAATTCACATATGACTCATTGTTCAGCAATGAACTAATGAACCTGTGACTCCTGATTTGTGTGCTGACCTACATTAACCGTACAGGGTCTGTTTAAAAGTGTTAAATGTAGTGTGTAACTACAGCTTTAATGTGTCTTTGACATGTTTATTCCACTTTATGTACTAGGGTCACTCGCCCTCTTTGTCTTTGTGATGATAGCCAATTCAGTATTCAAAATATTTTTAATGATAAGTTTTTTTTTGTTGTCTGAAAACATTCTGGGTTCTCTGGGCAAGTCCCAAATAAACAAGCACACATACACACACACGCGCACACACACACACACACACACACACACACACAATATTCTGCCAGCTCATGATCTGTAAGTGTATGTGAAACACACTTCCTTAAGATGCCAGAGATGTTTTGCTTTCTTGTAGGTCATATGCACCCGGGTGTAGATGTTATAAAAATCTCTCCGACAAGAGTAAATATAATGCGACCTTCCAAGTCATATTTAATCAAATTTCTTTTGCTGAAAATGAAATTAAAATAGATTTATTTTAGGGGACCGTTTTTTAGAGATTACATTAAAGTTGCCAGACATGGGGAAATATCTCCCTCTCCAATCAATAGGAGCCCATTAAAATTCCACCATAATAGGAGAGGAACCATAAGGCCTCTTCTTACCAGGACCAAGAGTTGCATCAGATGCTAGTGAACTGATCCATTCCTCCCAGGAGCCAAGAGAGGCTCATCTATTTCATTTTTGCAGATGCCTCAAGTTTGATTCAGTCTTTTAAATGCTAAAATGGAGCCTTCCCCTCCCACCCCAAAGAAGCTGTTCTTGGACAAGGCCTGATCTACTGCCCTTGAAAGGTCCACGTGACCCCACCCAAGCTTCTTGACCCAAAGAAAAACTGCCTCGCTTTTTAAGCACCGTGAATTGTAATTTTATTTTTTGACGAATCAGCAAAGTTAAGCTGATTATAAGCTTGCCGTTCCTCTGTAAATGCAGGTAAAAGAGAAAGGCAACTCAAAAGTCTTTACAGTTTTGCATCTGGGGTTAGGGGAATGCAAGCTCTACCTGTGAAAACGAATCACATGAAAAAAACGACTGCTTAATTTTTTCACGGTGCGAAGACGTGGTACGTGGCATGAAGCTGGTGGATAACTAAAGACATCCTTCCGGATTGTTGTGTCATTTTGCCTTTGCTGACTGGGTGCATTTCCAAAAATGCATCCATATATATTGTCCCCTCTGCAGCTCCTCTCACTGGTCACCCTCGGAAAGAATAATACTGGAAATGGTATCCCTGTCACTCATCTTATTATCAAGTTATCATTTATATTCTTGAAGACTGTGAAATATCTAGAAAGATTCTGGAAAGAGTTTTGGATGTTTGTGTGACTCCTCTGATGGCACCTGGTAAATACCTGCCTATTGCTGTTTGGTGATTTTTTTTCATTATACCAAGGCCTGTGCTTCCAAAGGACAAGGTTAAACTTAATGCAGCTCTAGTCATGATGAACCACAACATTCAGGACTTTGAGGGGATCCCCAGAAGAGCCTATTGCTCTTAGTGATGAATAAACATGATGTGGAAGCTGTTTTCTCCTTTAACAAAAGTGCTGAAGATGCTGTACGTGACCGCTTTTCACTCTGAAACACAGACACACACGAGCACACACATAAATACACATATACCACACATTCTCACAAACACAACCAGAAGCTGAGAAGGCAAGAAACAAATAAACCCATTTGAAATTATTTTTGCTTGCCTTTGCTAAATTACTCTTGTTCCCAACAGTTTAGGTAGAATTATCTTGTGCAATTTCGAAAATGCTTTGCTGTCAAACAACAGAGGTCGTTAAGGTGGCCGTTAGCCTCCTGCCTCTAAGGTCCAAGCTGTATTCAATCAAGGAATGACCCCCCCTTCCTCCACATACACACACACACAAACACACACTTTCATCCCACCTACTTTCTAACAGGCCAGAGTGAAAATTGACAGCTGGCATTTTTCTTCTGCAGCCAAATGCCATCAACCATCATATCACCACCCTGAGCCCTGTCACCACCATCAGCCCTGTCACCTCCATGAGCTCTGTCACCACCCTGAGCCCTGTCACCACCCTGAGCTCTGTCGCCACCATCAGCCCTGTCACCACCATCAGCCCTGTCACCACCCTGAGCTCTGTCACCACCTTGAGCCCTGTCACCACCACCATTGCACTACCATCAATATTGCTTGATGGTAGCAGTGGGGGAGCAGACACTGACCATACCTCTCCATTCACCCTGTCCGCTCTTCTCCTATCATTTCCACCCCTGCATGATGGTCTCAACCCTGGGCAAAACACACTGGATTTTGGACAGCTAAACATGACACCCAGTGCAGGGACCTACTTGTCAGGAAAAGGCACCCTTCTGCTTTGAGATATGAAAGGTTTCTCTTATGTACCTGCTACAGCTGCACACAAATTCACAGAAAGAAACAAAACCCTATTCTACTCTCTTAGACTCAGCTCTGACACTTAGCGAGAGCAGCTGTTGTATTCTTAATATGTTTGGAAGGGAATCACATAAATCTGTAAAGCGCTTTGAGGCATGCTGTTGCGAAAGGCGCTATATAAAAATAAATTGAATTGAATTGAATTGAATAATTGGACAGCCCTGGCCAATCACAGCAGAGCTCAGTGCTAAAGCTCTCTTCAATATCTTTGCTGTAGCATCCTGCAAGCATCCTCAGATGCCATTTACAAAATCTTCTCTCTATATCAGTTCTGAATTGCCTTCATAGAAATCAACTTTAAAAAGCCTCCAGTCCCGTTTACCTGGTTTTAATCTCACATCAAAGAACGTTTTCAGTTAAAATCAGTGCACTGACCAATTTTCATGACCAGTAATTCAAAAAATAATCTCCATCATCATCATCATCATCAAAAAAAAAATCTTTATCCTGTATCTGTGATTAAAAATTTGGGTTGTTCTGTATATGAAAACATCTACCTTGGCCTAGTTTGTCAAGAACACATTAGCTTGCTTTATCCCTTACAGTTATCTGCTCAGTGAGAATGTAAGAGATAAAAATGTAAAAGAAAACATGGAAAACATTAAACAAAAATCTGCGGTGAATGCAAATGAATTTTGTGGCTCATTCAAAAACAGCATGTGATTTCATTCACCCATGTGTGTAACACTGAATCAATTGCGCAGTGTTTGGAGAATGCAACCAATACGCACATAAATATGACCTTGGAACTATGAGAAAGGATGGCTTCAGAGAAAATGAAAGTTAGAAAGAAAGTCAGAAAAATTCTACCTTCAATCATAATAAATTCTGGCTGTACTTTTTCTGTTCTCTCCAGTGTCAAGGAAATCCATCAGTCTTTGAAATTCAAAACAGCGTTTCCCCCCCATTAATCTTCTTGTTTTTTTTTTCATAGCACAGTGCCAGCCAGGTGAGAAGCCCACGCACACGCAACCACAGAGGCTGCCTTCCAGTACCCATGCCTGGCAGTCTTCTCTTTGGAAGCCTATCTGCATGTGATGAACAGTAGGAGAATTGTGGGCCAGAATCCACCAAGCTTAATTTGTACCTTGAGACATCAAAGTCATCATGACAGTGCGGCAAGATAGTGTGTACGCTGTTACATTTTAAAATATTTCCCTCACTATTATCACTTATGTGGAGATATGTTGAGTTATAGTGTTAAACTTCCCATAACAAACCAAAAATTAAATTGGCCAAACCTTCAGTCTACCTAGCCTTACAGTAGGCAGCTTTGCTCCTGATCATTAATGCCAGGGGCTTATTTGTTTAGCCAGCATGGATCCCCTAATCGCAGGCCACAGAACTGGCAAAACACGTGGCTCTGGGTAGGCGGGCAGCTCAGTGGTCAATGCTGAAGCCTCGTGTTTGGGGCAGGACGTGCAAACAGGTTCCGATGCACACTGAGCCTCTCTCCGAGAATCACAGACTCAACAACGAAGTACAGTGTCGTCGACTAAAACCAGAGAGTAATACACTATAAACATGCTGTGTCCTCTGTCATGAACAAGAGTGTTGCTTAAGATATCTTCCTTCGTTCTCCTCAGTGGAGCACAGCACAGCTTTTCAGTCTTGAATTCATTCCAAGGTATTTTCCCCGTCACACACAGAAAGGGAGAGATTTGAATTAGTTTAATCGAGGTGATCATTCGTTTCCTAGTGGTCCTCTTAAAAAAAAAAAAAAAAAAAAGTCAATCATTGGGGAGAAACATTGCATCATAAAATGCAGTCTGGTAACTGAAAACTTGCAATAACCTCCCTTGGAAAACAAAACAGTGCTTTAATAGCATCAAACTTTATCGTGAAAAGAGAACTACTTCCACTGCCATCTCCTGCAGTTGATAACTCCAGAGCTGCTTAGGTCAGACCAGAACGGAACATATCGCATTCATCTACAGATTAACTCCTGGCTAATTTGATGTACAGTAAGTGGTAATAGCTCTCAGGGCAGTTGCAATGTACGTTGACAAACTGAGCCATGTGCCGCTACGCAGCTGCATGCAAGGAATGCCACGGCAACGGTAAATTGGACCTTAAGAGATTGATAGCTCTGTGTCCATTAATGACTGGAGAGTAAGAGGATAGCCCTTATAACAGACTAATGCATTCAATAAATGCAGAGAATGTTTCCTTACATGCCATTAAAACAGGAGCCACCACCATTACAGTGTAAATTCTTAATTACATTGAAGTACTTTTAAGATAGAGTCTGCAACTTAAGGTTAGCATTAAATGTTAACCGAGAGCAAGCTTAAAGCACTAAGCTTAATGAGAGATAAACTGCATAGGAAAAGAATACTAATGCTAAACGTGTCTATGTAAAATATATCAGTACATTAGGGATTAGCTTAAAATCTTAAATAAAAGCAATGAAAAAATACACACATATTTGGGGAAAAAAGGTAAATTAAAACAATTTGCCTGGCTGAGCACTGAAGAAAGGGTCTTTCTGGAATCTTCCGAGCTGGCCCCCCATTTATCCTTACAAGTGAAATAAGACTTAATGGCTAGCTTGGATTCTTGGGTTTTATTAACAAGGCTTCTGTGGGCATGTGGGCTGTTGAGAAATCGCACGGAAACACACAGTCACTTAAATCGAGGCCTGCGCCATCAGCCTGTCTCCTACTGGCCTGCACTCTCTCCAGAGCTGGATTCTCTGTGTTACTCAAAAAAGCAGCGACACAGAGAAGCGTCGACAAATTATATTTATGTAACTAACAGGGAACAGAACACAGCAGAGCACTGCGCTGCTTTTGAAAAAAAAAATAAGTGCCAAGAGCAGTTTTCCACTACATCTCTTCCAAAAAGGTCAGAGGAGAACCATGTCTGAGTGATTAACTTACAAATGAGTGAGTCTGGCATTTAAAAGACTGGCTTCTCTCCTATTAATAAATAAACGAAAAGCGCCACAAATCAGACACTGAATGTGATTTTCACAGAATGTGTCACTTTGTGCGAGGACAGAAACAGTGACCACAAATGCAGAAACCAAGGGAATTAAAGGAAACCCACACATACAGTGAAATAATTACAGTAAAGCACAATATTCCACTGTACAATCAATTGAAGATCACTTTATTTATGCATATATTATATAGAGCCAGTGCAAGTAAATGTATACATATATATATGAATATACGTATAAATATATGAATATATATATACAGTACATAAACAATTTTTTGCTGATTAACTGTGGTATAGTTGTGATGATAAGTCACTTAATGAAAATAATCTACTCCAACTTTATTAACATCACATCATGATGTCATTGAATATTCTTTGGAGAACCCCATCGTGGTTAATTCCTTACGTGTAAATATATTGTACTGGTACACAATGATACACCGTTGTTATAGTCTTGTAAATTTCCCATAGACCAACTGTAGATATTAAACCCTGAGACACATATAAAAACGTGACAGAACATAATAAATTATGGCATTAAATGGATCATAAATAACAAAAAGAGAACCAGGTGTTCTGTGCTGCAATCCTATGTTCCCCATCCCTATAACTAAATCAGAAGAGGGAGTGTAGACAGCCTGGTGGAACATCAGAAGGTGGAACATCAGACTGGGATGTGGCCGTCTCCTCGTTTGAATCCTGCCTCAGTCACCAGGTATGGCCCTGAGCAACACACTGTGCTAGCTCTCTCTGCATCGAATAATGGCTGCCCACTGCTCCCGTAGGAGATGAGGTAATTGCAGAGAAAATGAATGCCGCCATTATGGGACTAATAAGGGATTAATAAATAAAAATAATAATAACATGCACTGACCAATGATGCTAGATACAGAAAACATGGGTGACCAGTAAAAGTATGTGGCTGAATAGCCATTAGCTGTTAACAGAGAAGCTGAAGTGATCATCCCAGCCAATCAAAGCTGTGTCCTCAGCCTTTTCAGCGCAGAGGAAGGAGTAACAGTCACCTTTCCTTAAGTAACTTAAAGGTAATAATGGTGTGCAGTTCCCATCTCAAATGACTATACAACTTAGACTCATTAAAATAATTAGTGGCAATTATCATACTCCCCTCCCTTGACTAGCAAGGTACAAAAGGAGAGACTGGGTTTATTTTTATCTTGTTATTATTCTCTTATAACTGCAGTATTATTCCAATTACATTCCTGTCATGAGTTCTTGAAATTCTTTTGTAGTGTTTGTATTACCCTTGTGTCACCCTTGACAAGAAAAAAAAAAAGAATAACAATGGACGTACGTGTTGGCAAACAGAATAATTCAGAACGTTTTCAAACATTTTTCTTCCATTGTTACAATTTTTGTAATCGAAGAGATAAAAATTTTTATACTTAAAAAAAACTTCAGCAATATCTGAAAACAGTGGATCACTCATAAAAGTTTATTACATAAAAATATATCTCAATATTTTCTTAAATCAAAAGCCATCTGTCAAGTGACAAATAGAAAACAGCATAATAAAATAAGGATTCAATGGTTCACAAAATGAAATAATTACATGTACAAAAACTATCTATGCAAGTACGCTACTTTAATAATTCAGAAATTCCATATTAAAAAAGTCATTAATAAAATGATGCTGTCATGTATCAGGCAGGCTGAGGTGAGGTCCACACACAGAAAGGGAGGTTTATTAAAAACAAAGCAAAGTTCAAGGGAAACAACAGAGATCAGAAAATGGGTATTACAATGGGTCACTATCAGCAACTACACAGCATTCATTACACTTCTCTCTACAAGGACCATCCAACAAGCTACAATTCTATAATAACCAGCAAAGGATAAGAACAAGAGGGGCACTTAAACAGAAACCAGGAAAACGAGACACACATAGAAGGCATTAATGACATAGTTACAATGACTCAGCAACATGAAATACAAGGAGGGGCGACACCTAGAGGACATGAGGAGGCATGACAGCCCAGGGCATGACAGACGCATTTTGAATCACAGCTCTTTTTAAGGCTTGATTTAAGACAGCCTGTGAAGAATGATTCCTTTCTGCAACTGAAAGGTTTGCATCACGTAAATGCAAAAACATTATTAAGCACTGCACAATGCTTCCCATTGTGATATGCATGGGTTCACAGAAGCCACATTACTAGAATGTTCTGAAAATGTTACAAGACAAGTCTGTTAAAAACATCATTTTGATCATTATACTGTATACTGTGTTTTCATGTGAACATACCTTAGAATCCTTCACTTTCCATTTCTGAAAAGCACAAGTGGACCTATTCATTGCATACGTGGACAGTAACTTTTGAATAATTAGTTTGGCAGACACACGCACACAAACGTAGGAGCACATGCGCACAGTTATGGCACTTCACATTTCTGCTTTTGGGCGATGTAACTGCCAAACTGATTCTTCCACTCCAGCATGTAGGAGAGCCAACGTTGAACCTCGGTCTTCCACTGCAACTCCACTTTGTCCAGGTTGCCTGAGGAAATCAAAACAAGACGATCATCACAACCACAACCAGCCTCTCCATTCCCTCGCAGAATTGGTGCCAGAAAAAGAATCAGCAGCTTTTATCTATCTTTGCCAACCCTCCCTCTGCACTTATCTCAGACTTCAGTGGACGCCCATGCGCTAATGTAGCCTCTGCTGGCTCGTCTGCTTCCCTGACTACTCCGGGAGGTCTCTCCCTGAAAACACGCAGATGTGATTCCCTTTGCTTCCTGATCTCACCAGACACAGTCTGCCCAGCAGGCCTAAAAACCATAAAAGCACATGTCTTTCTTTGTTGTGACATTAAACAGATTTTACATTACAGCACTTTTCTGCAGGAAACCAAAAACATCCCACTACCACCCCTACGACATTAAGCTTCTCATCAAAATGAAGAGATGCAAGTTATAAATTAAAAACACAATTATCAATATACAGCATGAATTGTTTTTTTTTTTATTATTTTGTACATCTTACAGAAAACTCTAAAATGACTTCCTGATGGAAAATTAGTTTTGCTCACCACTTTCAGTAAGGAAAATTGATTGCTTAGCAACAGGTCGCTATTCTTCCGTAATGTTTGTGCTTTAAGAAGTCTCAAGTGTTGCTGTTGGTATAATGTCAAGCTTTTATTTAGAAAGGTCTTTACTTGTTCAGAAAATCATACATATATATAAAAGCAGAAACTGAATTTAAAGTACGAATAAATTACAAGGACTTAACATGATCTCAGAACTCATATTAATGCATCTGAATGTATTTAAGGTAAAAAAAAAAAACTGTTAAGTAAAAATAGGTACAAAAAAGAATAAAGGTGATTCTGCGTGTGCTTGCTTGGACCACTGTTTGCTAGGGTGTGTTACATGGGTGTATCGTCACATCACTGTCAGACACATAAACAGTGTTTATATTACTGCCCTGTACGGTGCCCCAGACCTGTTAGTCTTCACCTGCAGTGCTCCACCACGCAGAAAACTAACTAATCCCTTTTACTTTATTCTTGCTTAAATAAATGACACTCAGCCTCACACGTTAATTAAATATTTGAAAACACTACAGCCTTCAAGGCTTTTGAAATACGTAGAAACAAATTCTCCTACCTTAATATTTTCTTTTTACAATAATCAAGCACTTGAAGGATGAACAATTTGATTTGAAAGGTCCCTGAGGTGAAACTTATATGCATGTAACACCAAACCTAAGGAAAAAAAAAAAGTAATTTCTATCTTAAAAACTATAAGGGCAAGGATTGTGTTTGCATAATTAGCTCTGAGAACAGCGCTGAGTATCATTCATATTCTAATAACATATTTTTCTCATGCGCTAACTGACCCATTCGCCCACTCACCCCCGCTACCCCCTCCCTCTCCAACTCTTAGCCACTCACTACAATCTAAAGCAGTGTTTGAAGTGCCCCTCCAAAGTTCAGCAGGTTCAAAGTCATCATGGCGCTGTAATGCTGGAGAGGATGAGAAACAAAGTGTCGCAGGTGCATACAACTGGTGGGAGGACCGCGGCTTGGCTGCGCGAAGCTCATCGGCTGACTTGGACTTGAGACCCAAGCTGCGGAGTCATGTCTGCAGAAGGGAATTCCACTGTGTTCTAAAGCTACCTTAACTGTTTTAGTAACATTCCTCAATTGGCAAAATGTAACATGCAGACACAAAAACAACAGAAAAACATGTTGGGCAGTACTCATGGCTAAATGAATGACATCTGCAATGACCTACCTGTTATGACCTGGAGTTTAGAAAGAAAACTGTCCCATAATTTGCACTGCGTGGCTTTCAGCATGCGCCGGACCTTCAGGTCTTCTGTATCCAACACAATGTATTCCTGCGTCTGTCCTGAGAATCGTGGCCACGCTGATCCCTGCTCGGATGGATTCCTGGAAAATAAAAAAAACAACAATCGTTTGACATGCCGAAGCGAGCTGACGCTATGGGTCTCACAGCATGACAAGCATCACCAATGAAAGTGAACCTACGTGCGTCTAATTACTGCGCTTTCCAATGATATTATCTGCTAGGGAGTCTCACAAAATGTCAAGTTTACAATTGGTTAATGAGGACCAAACACTTGGCATGCTGAAAAATATAATTAACAATCAGAAGGATTTATTAGAATGGAGAGCACAGCAGACTGTTTCTTATTTTTGTGTGCAGTAGAGGAGGATGAGACTGACCCCGTTTTGGCAAAATTAGCCCAGTGTTTCATCATCTTCCTGCTCAGCACTTCATCCTCCTTGGTGTATCCCAGGCTTTGGTTCAGTGGCAATCCAAAGATAAACTCATTCTCATAGCCATGCATCACCCCCATCCACTCTGGCCAAGGGTTTCTCGAGGACCTGTGGTCTAAGTAGTATATGAAGGCTGAGTTGTCAAAGCTGGAAAACTTTCGTGCAAAGTCCAGTATGGGGCAGGTGAAGTAGTAATCGCCGAGGATAGCGCCCAGCGCATCACGATTCTTTTTCCCATTAAACTCATCAGCCCAGTCAGTGTAATGGAAGACAACAGCTTCCTGTGAAATCTCGCTAAGGCCTGGGACAGCACGTGACACACCCTTTAAGAAATCCTCTCTGGTGATCAGACTCTCATGGTTGATGCCAAAGCCAGGGGCTCCATACACCAAAAAATACGTTCCCTCATCCTTGGTCATGCCCAGCAGCAAGTCAGCTGACTTAAATTTCCCCGTTTCGATCCATACACCAGGCAGCTCAGTGAGAAAGCTACCATCAACTGTTGGGGCAAAAGTCGTTCCAACAAGCGGGTGGACCTTGATCGCTTCATGCTGTCGGTTTACAAGGACATGTGGAGACACGGCACGGAGGCAGGCCTCCACATCTGTACTGGCTCCTGATGGACAGCCCACAAGATCGGCCAGTGTCAGAGACCTGTTCCAGGCTTCGTGCAATGAAATAGCTGCCCATGGGGCGTTGACAATGCCACTTTGCAGGATGGCACGGGCGAACAAGCTGTGACTCCCCGGAGACATGAGATGAAAGCCGACCAAGGCAGCGCCGGCGCTTTCACCAAACAGAGTAACAGACTGTGGGTCCCCGCCAAAGGCTTCAATATTGTCAGACACCCATTGTAAAGCTAGTCGCTGGTCAAAGAGCCCTGCATTTCCCAGCACATCTGAGCTGCCTGGTAGTGCCAGAAAACCCAGTGGCCCAAGCCTGTAGTTCATGGACACCACTACAACACCCTCAGTGTGACTAAGGTAGCGTCCGTCATACAGAGGCAGGGAGGAGCAACCCATGGTATAGCCACCCCCGTAGATCCATACCATGACAACCGCATGGCTGGGTCTGGGGTGCGGCGCCCACACGTTTATGTACAAGCAGTCCTCACTCAGCCCTGTGTTGGGATTCCACATTTCTGCTCCTTCAAAGCCCGGGAAAGTAGTGTCCAAAGGCTGGTAGCAGGCCTGGGAAAAACCTGTTGCCTCCCATACTCCAGGCCACGCCTTCCGAGGGACAGGCTGCTTGAAACGAAGATCTCCAACTGGAGGCTCGGCGTACGGGATGCCCAAAAATGCAGAAACATAACCATCTGCTACGGGTATCAGCAGGCCCCTTACAATGCCCCCTTTTGTCTGGACAGCAGGCTGGTCCTCAGCAGAAGAAGCAGACAGAAGCTGCAGAACAAACAGTATGCAAACAAAGGAGGCTTGTTTGACCATCATGAGCTCCTTAGACCTGGAAAAATATATACGAAACATTAGAAATGAAGGTTGTCATCTTAAAGTGCTCAAATCTCAAAACAGAAGAAATGATGGAGATGACTGCTGCTATAAGGTCCTACTATCCATGATGAACATATCAGGATGTAAAGCAGTGATAATCTGAAGCATTATGCTCTACATACAGTCAAAATAGGCCCGAAAAAGTCGTATTCTTTAAAGTACAGTCGTACTCTTAAAAGGCCAATATGCATATTATATTCATAAATATGGTTTTGATGAGCAGATAAAAACAAACAATCAAAAACGCTGCCCTGACTCACTCACGTGTATCATATATACATAGAACACCCCAGTTGCCCACAGATTATTCACCCAAGATTGACACAATCAGTTTTACCATAAAACCAACAGTTTCTTGTTTAGACCATTTATAAGTCCATTTTAATTATCCTCTTTCCAAGGCATTGGTATATACCTAAATCAAACAGCACAAACAACTACCCTCAAGACGGAATCACCTAAAAACATTTACAATGTACCAAATAGGCATATAAAAGGTACTAGTTCTTTTCAAACAAGTTACTGGGCTTGACAAAAAAAGGTTAGGGCACCACACAAACAAAAACTTTCCATCACCCCCTGCGCCCCCATACGCAATTTTACTATTCTCAAGAAGGTCATGATCCCCCCGGCCTCAAAAACAGGGACAAAGCACAGGAACATCAAGCTACAACAGCCAACATCATGTAGCACTCACGGCTTTAAAGGTGGGATTGGCTGTAAAGCAAAAAAAAAGAACCCCAGAATAAAATCCTAGCATCTATCCTATCATCACTAATCTGTGCAGAGAAGATAAGCAAATAAACGACAAAACAATTTTTTGTAGCGTGCGGCATGAGATTTAATCAGCTGACACCAAGGCTACTATCATCTGAGCTTGAGAGGACAGGAGAAACAGACATTTATGTGTTTTTTTATTCTCTCTCTTCAGCCTGGGCAGTTAAAAACCTTTTCAGAATGTGGCAGTACTGCTATTTTAAGGCATTCTGCAAACAAATACCTCCACAAACCCATCCAGATTGATCACTAAGAATCCAGCATTACCTTCATGCCAAAGGTATGTAAAAGGCACATTAATCATCTCTAACATTCCAGTGAAAGGTTTGGTATTCTCTGGAAATTACCATGAATAGTCTCATATTTACCTTATCCAACTCAATGACTCACCATAAGAAGTACGCCATCCGTTGGATGATTATCCTGCCCACTATCACCTATTCCCAAGACCCCCACATTTCCTTTACAACTGTATTTCTGTTCTGCAGTCTCTACATTTTAGATATTATTTCCCAGGAGTACGACTCCATCATATTTTTCAAAAGTCATGGAATTATTTCATTTTTACCCGCGGCTGGTAAATTAGGATGCTCTGTTGTTTCCCCTCTGGAAAATGTACTGGAAACCTCCTTGTAACCACTTGTTCTGGAAAACAGGGTCCACTGGATACAATCTGATTTGCTGACTGAAAGATGGTAAGAAAGATCGGCTCGAAAAAAAAAAAAGTTATCATTCCTTTCACATAGAGGATAGGCTGAGTTAAATACGCAAACACACACACAAGCTCTGTCTCTCTCTCACACACACACACACACACACACACACAAACAAAACACTACCTGTCCACGTTCTAAAAACCCAGATGTATGACACCGTCACCTAAACATGAGGCAGCCACTTCACAGGTGACGATTTCATGGTCCCAGAAGGACGGCTATTTGATAATCCTGCTCTTCCACACAAGAACCCTTTGCACCTCCCTGCAAAACGAATTCCTTCAGTGTCACATGCACACACCTGCGTCACATAAGACAGGTTCACATCCTGGGAGAGCCACAATCTGTCAGCTCTGTGTTCCTTAGTGTATCCCGACACATTTTGGGAAAGCCCTGAAATAAACCAGCGATCGGCCCCCATCGCTTACTACAGCAAGCTAAACATGACCAGTCATAAAGAACAAAGTGATTATAATAGCAATAACACACAATATCAATCAAATCAGAAGCGTACTTTGTATAATGCTAAATAGTTTTCTCTGTACCTCGCTGCAATAACAAACTGAAGAATGTGCAGTATGCGTGTGTGGTTTTAGATCTAAATCATGCTCAGTAAGACATTTAGTGTCCCATCAACAGGCAGCTCACAGTATACATTTTTATTAAGTTCTAATGATAATGTGGCCTGCTTGGCAGCTTCCAAAATAATCCATTAAACTGAAAACTGTGAGGTGAAAATCAATTGATACTAAATAGAATTTCAGAAATTACTCTGATTGGCTGAGGGATAAAAATAGCCCGTGGTCTCTGAATCATCTCTTGTGAGAACTGCTGGGAGAAAGGCCTACAACGCAGTGCGTAGTGCTTCACCAGCGTCCTGTATTGCTTTTGCTCTTCAGATGTTCAGGATTGTGGCCATCGTTGTAAACATGCTCACACAATGCTGACGTCTGATGCATAATTAGGTCCCGCAAAACTAAGAGGAACTTTATGAGGTAACAGAGAGAGGCCATCATAACAGTTAAAAGATGTGATCTATTATTTTGTTTAATTAAAAAAAA
The DNA here is from genome assembly GCA_025773905.1 of Chitala chitala. NCBI lineage: Eukaryota > Metazoa > Chordata > Actinopteri > Osteoglossiformes > Notopteridae > Chitala > Chitala chitala. The sequence continues at coordinate 24,940 of JABJVR010006189.1, read as the reverse complement.
ATGTATTAAACGCAGTGAAGGGTGTAGCGACCCATAAAGTGGAACAGAAAATTACAAGTTCAATTCCCCGGTGCCGTCGAACCAGTGCCGTTGTGTTCTCGAACCCAACTGCTGACATAAATACTTGACATAAATAGATTAAGCAAAAAAAAAAAAAAAAAAAGAACGTTATAAGTTTCTTTTTTATTAGGACACTAATGTAGTCATACTCCACTATGTGACACAGTTGGGTCTTGGAGCAAAGGCGAAGCTGGGTTCTAATACACCACAATGGCACTGCCCAATTTGAGGGCAGTGACACAGACATATCGGGCATAGGTGTAACCATGCTTTCACATTACATGGCATCCCACACACAAGCCGCCACAGCACACACGCATCTTGCCGACAGCAACTGTGGGTTGGGGGGTGTGGGGGGAAGAAAATGCCACTGTGTTGTTTTAACGTGTTCAATGAGCTCTGAAAAAAAAAAATACACAGGCGCAGAAAATGAAACTGTCTGCCAAGCCGTCATGCAGCAAGGCACAGTGGGATACAATTGTCTGCAGCGGTAATGGTGTCTCGTCGCGGCCGTGGCGTCAGTTAAACCAGTTCAGCACTTAGTGTGCTGGTGGCACGCCAAGGGCCAAGAAGGAACTGGCCAACACACTATGCACTGTGCCAAAAAGAAAAAAAAAACATAACAGGCAGCACTGGTGTATAAATACACTGGGGATGCATGAGAATTTTCTGAGCAGTGAGTCACATTGTTTAAATTCATGTTACTATTTTTATCATTTATGGCCATTTTTGCAGTCCTTATATGTGTAGATATATACACCACCCTCCAAGGTTAAAAGCTGTTCAGTGGCTTTTTTTATTCCTTTTTGCCAGTGCTACAGAAAAGGTGGGGGGGGGAGTCAGGCAGAGATGAGAGATTTCTCTGACGTAACGTGCTGTAGATGTCCGCTCTCATGTTTGTAGCCTGATTAGCCTCTGCTATGGATTGGGGTGACATGACTTTGTGGAAAGACACAGCGGTTAGAATTCTGTCCACTAACCTAACCACTGTACCAATCTGACCCCATAGCTTGTGGGATAAGAAAGCACATAAGGACTGTAAACCCACCACCACCGCCCTACATCGACTGCTAAGGAGGACGAACCTATAGTCATAGAGTCATAGAGTCTCACATTGATGACATCACTAAAGATGTGTACATCGAACTGTGGCTGTAGCTGTTTTGCAACAAAATATTCTAATAAGTTAGTCGGGTAACAGGTTAGGTTTTTGTGGATTTTGAACTTTGCATAACAAGTGCCTTTACAAATTGCTTCTTTCAGAACAAAAATATAAAAAAGAAATAAAATAAAAGCCAAATCTGTAACATGGGTCACAAAGCCCCAATATACAGTCAAGAACATTTTTATTTCACAGAAAGACACAACAAACTCTTGTATTTACAAACATATGGTAAACAAATATTTAATAGGCAATCTAATATGTTCAGTTCAGGATTAAAAACCAACACAAATTTTAAATAAACTTACGCTCATATGCCTACAGAAGTCGAGCTTTATTACGTACCGGAACTAAAGTGTACCCGTGATGTCGTCATTGTCTTACGGCCCACATCAATCCTTACATCATAAAATATTTAGGACTGCCAAACGACAAAACTAGGGTTTACATAACCGAGGAAATACATCGTAGCCTGTCATTGCGCTGTTTTCATGAATTATATTAATATTAATAATTATGCAAAGGTTCAGAAGTTAATACATGTATAATAATAAATGTTTTTTCATATGCAATATTCTCATCCTAACAGTACACATACGTATAAGTATGTCATTTTAAAGCTTACACATACTGTGACTGACATATAGCTAGTTCTAATTCATACTAGTTTAACTGTGATAGAAAAAAAAGCCGGTGGAATATGTATATACTAGCTATTATAACGAAAGACACAATTTGTCATTTTATTATTATTATTATTATTATTATTATTATTATTATTATTATTAAGTAGAAGGCCAATCGTTAAAACGTTAAAATCGATGTAATATTTCTTACACATAAAAGGATAATTAAAAGCATAACCTCGCAGACAATCGTATATTTAACAATAACATCGGATTTATACACAGGATTAACCTAGACGTAAAACAAACTAAGCGATTTTAAATGGGACCTATAAACAGGTTATGTACAGATTTGTCATTAAGGAAGACATGGATACTGCGTTATGGACAGCAGTACGCGGCACGTAACCAAAACGTTCGCCTTGTGCGCTCCGCTGAGAAAAGTTATCTTTCAGCGTCCAAGCACGACCTGTGCACATCTGAACAAGGAATACTGGAGGGCGGAAAAGCTCACCTCACCAATGCAGCTCGTCGTTTGTACTGTAGGCAGAAATACTGTACACAAGCCTCTAAGTAAACAGAATAACGGGAACACACCCCGGACCAACTCAGCCCGCAGCCCATCAGAAAGCCTCGCGAGTGTTTCACTTTAAACGTGCTGAACGGAGGCATATATCCTTTTACATATTTATTATTTTACGACTATCATCTAACTTGTTAGGTCATTACTGTCTTCAAATTTTTATTGACTTTTTTTGGTCAGTCGACTTTTCCCATAATTTAGATGAGAATAGAATTCTTAATGAATTTTACGATTTCTTTTTTTTTCCCCAAACAAAGCATATCAGTCAGAGTTAGGCGAGATATTAAACTGCAGCGCTTTCACAGCTTTTGACCGTGTCAGTGGTTTTCAGAGTGTGAAATGAAGTTTGAAACAGGTGACATTTCATTATGGTCACCAAATATTAAAAAAGAGAAGCAGAACGAAGTTTCCACGTTAGATTCAGGCATTTATTCTGCTTCAAAGCTGTTTTCCCACTTCATGGCAAAAACTGAATTCATACTGTTATACTTTAGTTTATACTTTAGTGTTTTATCGCTTCGTGACTACCAACCTGAAACAGTTGTTTTTCATAGACACAGTTAACGGCATTTGATCAAACGTTTCCCTCCTTGTGTAGCAGATCACGTAATTTATTACAAAATATATTCTCCTTAATCCACACTACACTACCCTCATTAATCTACACTAATTATCTTTCAGTTTATATCTGGCTTCATGTTACGCAGCTAAGATAAAACACTGACTCTACTGTATTTTTTCCTTCTATTTAAAATAGGTTTTTTTTTTCCCAGTTCGGTTTATCTAACACCTCTTAGCGATGATCTAGTACTTAGATAATATTTTCGTTTTATTTGATCTGTTTAGTCCCAGGGAATAATATGTGACACGAATATGTTGTGTGAATGGGGTTCATTTATTTATGCATGTGTTTTTAAAGATCTTCAGAACCTGATCTGTGCTTTTGAGAGCAGTGAAATTGTAAATCAAGCTATTTGCATATGTTTTCTATATTTACGTAATTATTCCTTTTTTCCTATAACAATTTCATCCTGCCGTTGACTTGTTGAAGCTGCTGGTGTCGTTATATGTGATTTATGTGTTTGTCTCATTTGAACGTCCTGTATGCACCCCCTGCCTTCTGTGTTTACCTTCTCCTGCGTCCCCGGCACCCCAGGCTATAGTTCTGCCTCAGTGCCCCGTGCGGGCCAGAGGAACCGGCCTGGTCTGCGAAGTGAAGAGAGCTTACCTGCAACATATCTCCAGGTGTATTTGAGGATGCTGGCTGAACACCTACTGTGCTGTTCTCTGTTTATGTTCACACAGTATACCCAGGCACACACATACACGCAAACACTGCTTTCTGGACCCCCCCCCCACACACACACACACACTTTTTCTTCTTGAGTTGGTCTTTAAAGCAATATTTTTCTTTGTTATAACAACAGTAAAACTGTTATAAGCAGCATTTTTTCAAATTCTGTGTTGACTGCTATTAAAACCTGCTTTATTTTGTAAACAATGTCCTGACAGACTTAGTATCTCCTGAAATGTCCTGAATCTAAAGGCTGTGTGTAAAAACAAACACATCATCAATTATCTTGGTTTTGTGTTTTACTGTTGAAGATGGAAGCAATTTCAGGTTTCTTTATAAACTGTTGTATGTAAGCTAACACCAGTTTATGCACATGTAAATAAATACTATCATGGCATAATGTCTAAGTAGATATAATTGTCATTTCCAGGGAATTAGATTAAAATCTGGTTATCAGAACTGTGCATGTGGTTGAGTGTGTGTGTGTGTGTGTGTGTGTGTGTGTGTATGCAGTTTGCCTGTTCACATACATGATTTTAGTTGCTTTAGATTTTTTTAAGTAAATCATCCCTGCAGGTCAGGTGGAATGGAAACTCGTTTGTGTGTGTGTGTGTGTGTGTGTGTGTGTGTGTGTGTGTGTGTCTACTGATGCACTGGATACACAGTAAATAAACCACCTTTATGTCACTCGTACCTGTAGCAGGCAGTGTGAGGTGTTTTCTATACCCAGATCCTCAGAGTGTGATGGGCTGGCCGGATAAGAGAAGCCTGTCGCTGCTCTGGGGCCTCCTGCAGTGTCACCTCCGTGTCATGGAACACTTGACCGTGTTCCACACACAGGGATCACAGTACCTCTACTGCCTGTCCTTATTCTCTGTGACCCTCCTTGTAGTCTCTAGATTGCTTGTCCTTTTAATACTCACGCTGCCATTCTTTCTGCTGAGCTCATACTATGAAGTCATACTGAAAACACAGCATTAAACAGAAAGAAAAAGCAGCACATAGCCATGCATCGTGTGCACATGCGATGTAATTAGCATTGGTGGACTAATGAACTGAGTGTTGTGCTGTAAAGAAAAATGCACATTCTGCTCAATTCATCAGTGATGATCAAGGTAGAACATTTATGAAAAGAGTTAAGTATGCAAATCAGAGAAATGACAGGAAGCAGTTGGTTGAGCTTGTTGTTGTTATTAATTATATGTAAATGCCATAACATTAAATTACTGAATGTGCATCAAGCTATAAATGTTAAATGCTATGTAATTATATAACTAAGAAATATATAAAATGCAGCTAAATACCTGTAAAGAACTATAGGAATGTAGCCCCTAGTCGCGTGGACAGCACTTTGATATCACGGGTTGTGAAATTTGTTGTGTTGCCTTTGTCAGTCTTCGACTGTTTTCACAAAGAAGCTAATTCAGGAACACGGCCATAGAAACGACGTTTTCAGGCCCATTTATGGTCGCTCAGTAGAGGAGACGTGCACACAGTTTTATGCTGACCAGAATTCATAAAGGGAATCATTCACAGAACAGATGCATGTGTACATGTTCTTTGGGTCCATAACTAGCACGCACAAAGGTTCAGACACCCCACAGGAACAATGAATGATGAGAAGAAGGAAAAGAAAACAATTCATAAGTAAACACTAATACATTACATCTTATATGATCAAAATCGAAAGAACACCTGAAATAGTGAAAATTGACTCTTTCGTATTCAGCTACCATAAAGTATTTAGCACTGTGTAAATGAAGACATTATTTGTACATTCAAGTACCATGCTGAGGCATGGCTGTTTTAGAAGCCAACGATGAAGGAGGTTCCAGTCCTTTAGGCATATTTTATATGACGGTGAAGCAAATTTTCCCACAATATTCGTACAGTGCTGTTGTTATATTGTGTAAGTATGGTGTGTGTCCACACTGACATTTTCTGTTTTGCTGCATATAGCACACGCTCTGTCAGAAGCCTGGGGATGTAATTTTATACTGGTGAGATGCAGGTCTTTAATTCACGAATGGTTATTAAGTATAGAATGAAATAGAAATGTGTCACATTTTTCTTTTTTTTTTTAACTTAAGGTATTGATGTGTCACGTCTTGTTTCCCCCGCTGTGCCACATCAATTGGATTTTTTTAAACATTTCACTTTTGCTGAGCTCTATCACAGCATGCAGAAGCCTGTGCTTCCATTATCCTAAAAACACACACGCACGCGCGTGTGCGCATGCACAGACTGTATCAACACACGAAAAGAAACTTCATACTGATGTCACAACTCCAGCAAAAACATGGCCACTTAAACAGTTCTCAGGAGATGTCAATAACTTGCCAATGTGGCCTGTTCCCCCATTGTGAATTGCTGCATTGCCTTAATAAGAAGCCCTCGAGCCAGCATGGCAACAAAATTGCCCTACTGATATTGAATTTTCTGTTATTGGTTTAAGTCTGTGTTTATGGGCAGTTTGTGTACCTTTGCAGTGACTTCCCAGCCCAGAAGAACTAGACGTTTACACAGCAATATCTTAATAACACTTAAACCGTATTGGTTACCATTTACTGTTCTGCCTTATATGTACTTGTGCAAGCTTTATTGCCAATGTGTATCTGAAGATAGTGTGTCATATTGCAGCAATACGTCAGTGTGGCCTATTTCCAAAGCTTCCCTTGCCCACGGAGGTTGAGTAAAGATGTTAACATTTATAAATTAAATGGAAGGAGTACTCTCAGCAATAAGCTTGAAGGCCTTAATAACAGCTCAGACTTCCTAAGACAAAAAGATGAAAGATGTAGGTTTTCTGAAAAAAAATGCTGAGTATAAATATGGTATTCAATAAAAAAAAGGCATTTTGCTTGAAGCTATAATTATTCACAAGGCACTTGAACAGCATCTAAAGATTTTACAAAAGTTTTGCTGTGTCTTCACAGACTCTACTGAACAGAGGTAACATTTCTTATTTCTAAAGTAAATTAAACTAATAGCTCAATAGCTTAAAAACAAATAAGAACCTCAAAGCTGCAAACAAAAGTAACTATTTTCGTATTTGCGTAACATACACCAAAAAAGGACGGCCTGGTAACGCAGTCGGACTAAACGAACGTCTGCACTTTCTGAGCTCATGTGTCTTTTACAACCTTTTCTCAAACAAGAAGGACTGACTATGTCAAAAAATACAGAGCATGTGCCTCAAGGTGGAACATGAATAAACAGTGATAGTCAGGAACAGACTGTCTTCAGGCACGCAAATCAGGAGTTCAAAGAATGCTGTCTGGTATCTCGGTGACACAACTGGGCACAGTTCATCTATTGTGTACCACAGAAAAAAATTCTGCATTGAGATTAAGTCATTCTGGTTACAACAAGCTCAGTAACTGCATGTTGTCTTAGTGACTCTGTGTAAATTAGACAAGTGACGTTCCCCAATGCACTGTCATGCAAACAAGCACACACATCTATGGCAATTCATATCCTTTTAAAAGACAACAGAGACCTTGCAGTAGACATCCCACAAATTAACAAATTACTGACTGAAATTTCTAGGCCTGGTCCATAGACTGGAACCAAAGGTGTGCTGACATTCATTATCATACATTTTTGTAAAACCACTAGGTGTAGAATCCTACACTACGCTGTCCACATTTGGCTATCGACTTTAACTCCAAACCCGAGATTATTTTAACAAAACTGGCAATTCCTGCATGCATTATTCTTGCTCTTTTGTTCAAGGTACTCCCACGACAAGCATATTAACTTGAGCACCGATTTTTAAACTAACAATAGACCTTTTTTTATTTTAGAAAGTATTAGTCAAGTTCCCTGGATGCGTGGACCACTTGACAGCCAGCCATTTTTCTGTATTATCACTTGCAAATGTAGCATGAATTCAGGTCTAAAGTGATATTAAAAGTTTCGTATTATGTGTGGTTTGATGTCAAAATCAAAAAAAGCTAACAAAATGGGCCAGATACTGAGAGTAATCTACTAGAAAGCCTCTGCTGGGGACATTATGAGTGCTGTTATGTACATTGGTCTTTTTATGTGAAATAAGACCACTGGCATCTTCGGCTCTTGGTCCTGCTTTGCTTTGATAAAGTTTGGGCTCTGGAGCAATTCTGTGTTGTCTGCATATTTTTGACAGCGTACCTCCCAACCCCCCACTCTATCATCTTATGGCATGTTCTCTACTACATTCAGCTGTTAGTTCGGCGCCCAGAGCTGACGGCCACAACTTTGCACTAGCACAAGCTAGCTAGTTTCCATACCCCTCTCCCACCTCTCTGCCCTATTTCTTCCTGCTGAGTCAGACACACACTGGTGCATCACCTTCTCGTTCCTCCCCATTCATATTCCTCATTTTCACCTCATAAAGGCCAGGTAGCCATAAAAGTAAATTGCAGGCATTTGAAGGAAGTTTATTTTGAAAAGTTGAAGATTCCATTCAGTTTTCCAGATGTTCCCATTTTTTTTTTCTTACTTTGTGGTATCCAGTCACTGAGGCTGAACAGACAGGATGATCAAGTAGAGTGGCAGACCATCAGGACATGGGTTAAGCTGAGGAGCAGCCAACGTGTCTTGCCCGGGGTGTGTCAAATGAAGCGCAAACCTGGCACCCACAAGAAAACTGCAGATTGGAGCAGGGAACATGGAACAGCTGTGGTAGTAATGGCGTTCCGCTACACATGCGTGACAAAAGAGGGTTCTTGCTTTCTGGATGGCATTGCCACTCCCTCAGGTGGGGCACAACCATCAGAACTGCCTACAGCCTCTATGCCAGCAGCTTCAAGTAATACAAAACTGATTAAAGTATGTGAGAAATATCTTTTTTTCTTTTCGTATTATTTCTAGCGTGAAAGAAATAGCCATTTTAGAAGGTCTATTCCACCAGCAATCTGTCCACGGTTCTCTCCCACAAAGGGCCCTCTGCATAGTGTAGTTCCAATTATGATAATTACTTATGGGATTTCAAGGGTTCTTAGCAATAATTGACTGCTCTTTCGTATTCAAATGATATGGCCATCCCCCAGGCGTTGGCCTAACAGGCGCCTGTGCTCTGGACCCTTCGAAGTGGATCCACCACTGTATAACCTACTGGATCCATCAAGGTACCGTGGGTAAGAACATGAAGACAACCCAGCCATTGGAAGTGTTTGCTGCTGACATAACAAGAGGTATGAATTGGGCATACAGCTGTACCATGACTGCGGAGATGGCCACCCATCTTCACATTGGCAAAGCCTTTTGATAATGGTCTGGGATGGAAATGCTCTTTAAAGACAAGAAATTAAATTAAACGCATGCCTTATTTTACAAGATAAGGTCTTCTAATAACAAATTCTCATTTACGACGAAAGCCTGGGGCACGCAAATATTCATTCACGGAGTTGCTCATACTATGGTCTGTCTACATGGATATTGAAGGAAACTTGGCCCAGTGTTGGTGAGCGCTGGGGGTGAAGGGGGGCTTTATAATTAATGTAATGGAATTATAATCTGGAGTCTGCTAGGTCAAGTCCCAGGCAGGTTGTTGCACCAGATCTCTAAAACAAGGTAAACTGAATTGTTCCAGTAAGATACCCAGCTGTGTAAATGGGTGAAATTTAGTTCTTATTTTAAATTAAATGCATTTAATAAGCAACTAAAATGAATGAAAAAAATTAGCAACTAAATGAAAAAAAATAAAAGGCATGTGACTGGGCAAAATACCAGACAAAATCCTCAAAAGACCTTTCAGTTGTTATAAGCAGATGTACCGTGGCTGCAGGGCTGCAATGGGGTCGAATCCTTAGTGAAGGACTGTTTCACAGGCTACGACTGCCAATACAGCATAAACCTAGCTAACAGATGTAATATATTAAATATACATCGGTTCTTTCACTTGGAGCAAACTGCTTTTCATTTGCCAGAAACAGCAGTTTCCTTCATTCAAAATGATATTCGTAACAATACTGGTGATCCAGCAGCTCAGCACTCGCCCAAATGAGGACAGCAAACAACAAATTACAGCAGCGCTTAAAAATATTCAAATAAAATGGCTGATTGCTAAATTAACCTTTCGCCGTATTCATTAACCAGTGTATTAACACTAATACAATACATCTGGACCCCTACCTGGTGAAGTATAATAATTATGAGCTGGCTTTTGGTAATTATGGCAATTCCCGCTGTGGGGCGTAAGACTGCAATGGCAGAAGGGGATGCAACCTATAAAATTCCAGGCACTGTTCCACCGGAGCTGGTTTGAGTCCTCGACCCCTACCTTTAGACCCACTCACACCCTTTATGTCACCTGTCGTGCTCGGAACACTCAGTCATATTTTCACATGCCACTAGGGCAGCACCCCTTTCCAATACATTCAAACACACTGTATCTAAAAGTTTTAACTTTGGTTGCTTGGCATACATTTATCCATATTGAAGCGTATACATTAAATATACATTAAACATCATATAGCCAGAATCTTCAAACTTGGCTCATGATGCATTTCATTCATACTCATTTCATTTTGTACAACTCGTTGAAATAGCAGTCAATCGCTTGCGGCATTTAAATCCACCCAAAAATTACAGAAATAAATTGTATTGTTTATTAGTGGAAGCAACAGCGGTGATTTCTAATTTAGGTTGCTTAAAAATCATCTAAAATTTTGAGCTCTAAAATGAATAATTAAGCAGAGTCATTTTAACAAACACCTGTGCATAAACATGGCTTTCTGTGGAATGGGCTTGAGGCCACTGGCTTACAGTTTAATGGTTTTCCCGCCTTTTGCACATCTGGATATTTTATTGAATATATTTCAATTAAATACTTGGCTCAAGGGCATTTGCAAATTTTAACCGTATGGTAACCATATGGCCAAGTTTATGAACGTCCACTTACCAGAGAATCAGCTATCCAAAAATTAAAAAAAAATAAAAAATAAAAAAATTTAATTAAAAACATAAATCAATAAAGAAAAATTGGTCTGTAAGCATGGTTACTGGGGGACTAAATGTGCATGTGTATCTCAAACTGTTTGCTGTTGCTGAGTCATTTTACCATTGCACTAGTGTATCACTACTGGCTCAGCTGCCCAGAGCTTTGGGATCCCAACAAACCAACAGCAGTCTCCAGGGGGCCGCTCTCTCTCCAACGGGAACCTCTTTAACAGCAGAAAACAATACGAACATACCACGTAAGGGCGGAGCCGCGCGACAAATTCAGCGTAGGCCCATTGGCCTGTTATTCACGATGAGATTCCTGCCCGGCTCAGTTTCTGCTGATGGGAATAAACGGTAATGATCAGCCGACGTGGTGGTGGGGGGACAGGGGTGCAGGAAAAAAGGAACAGCAGAGCGCGTGTGAAAAACTGAAACGCAAGCGTGTTCCGGCGCCCCGTTTGAGGAGCGTGGCTGCCTGGGGATTTCGTTTTTGCTTTTGTTTAAGAATGGGGATTGGGTGGGTACGGGATATGTCTGGGGAAACAGACAAGGCCCTTGTTCGGATAATCCCGCAGTCGAGTTCCAGGCGGCTGCTGCTCCAGCGATGCGGGCCTGAGCAAAATCAGTGGCTGCTTGGTGTTTCCAATCTCAGACACAACATTTTAAACAGCAGCCCTTTTTCCTCTGTTTCTTAAACAGTGGCCAAGAAGCTAGTGACCTCCACACCCTGACTGTCAAATCACCAAAAATATTCTCTAATTACCTCATAGAGTTCCCACACTTTAATGCAAGACTGCTTTAATTTGGCATGGTATCTCTATGAAATCACAATATATGTAAGGTTGACTGGTAGTACTATGTTTCAGTGTACATCTGGTAGTACTGTGCTTTAGTTTACATTTGACAATGTGTTTGTTTACATCTGGACGTACTATGTTTCCGTTTATACCTAGATGTACTATGTTTTCACTTTACGACTGCTAGTGCAAACTCTCAGTTTACATTTCGTACAATAACCTATAATGTGTTTTCCCCTATCAATGAAGCGGTTCTTTATTTCGCTCTCATCCAGTCTCCAGTCGCAGAGACACAAGCCTCTCTCTGCCTCGTTACCAGTTTCTTTCTTCTTCTCGCGATGATGATAGCATAAACGCACCAGCGTAATTATTCACAGGTGACACAAGGAAAGGAGGAAAGAAGCTGCAGGAAGGGTGGCTGTGAAATTTACATGTGGAAATGCCATATTTACTTCCATGCTCAAAATTGCATCCATATACCTGGAACGTGGTGCATTTTCAAGTCTGTGCACAGAAAAAAGGTGAGAGCTTGAGAGACAAAGAAAAATGGCTTTTTAAATGCAAATTTGGTATCGGAGCATGAAAAAGCAAGAGCCCATCTTGATGAATCGATAAATTTATTAAACAGAAATTTTTGCAATACACAAAAACCAGCAGAAAACAAATAAAACATGCTGTGAGACTGTAGCCGTAGTGATATGATGTATGCCCATTAAGACAAGGATTTATTTTTGCAAACGTTTACAGGTTTGCGTTTATGTGCATCCATTTGGGGTCATTTGTTTCGGGTAGCAGTGCACCTCCTTACGTGCATGCGGCAGTAAAATGAGAATAATTGGACGGGCTTTGCGCGGGTGTCACCACGTTGTGCTGCTGACATGGGGATCTCTGCAGCAGAACAAATCACCATGGTGCCTGAGCATCCGCGCCTGAAGACACATGACACTAATGAGCCCGGCGCTCGACACGTCCAGCCCACGCCGCCGCCCGAGCCTCTAGCCCTGCTCCTCTCGTCTCGCCTCCTCTCGACAAGCCAGCCCTTGACCTGGCTCAATGGCGGCCGCAGAGGCGGAGGGATAAAGCAGGAGAAGAGAAAAGAAGGTAAATTGCGCCCTCATGATAACCCATGCTGGCAAGACAAAGCGAGCCAACTGGACGGCCATTATAACACACCTGGCGTACATCAGCGGTGCCGGGGAGGAGACAGGACGGAGGCAGGAGATCTACTGCCTCTTCCGCCCGCCCGCATCCATCGCCTGGGCCTGCTGCTGGACAGCGGGAGGCCTGCACGCAGTAATTAATGCAGCCTGTTCTGGTGACACGTCGCAGGTGTCTGCGTCCAGTCAAGGACAGAAGCGGTGGGGGGGGGTTCATCAACAGCACTGTCGAAACCAGCATCAAGCCACAGCTCAAAAGTATACAAGATCATTTTAAATGTTTGCTTTTGAAATACAACAAAAAAAAATTACAATGAGTCATGAGACTGCGCCAGGTTAATATATGGGTGCTGTCCTGCCATTTTGCGTCAGCTGCCTCTCAGTGGGTGACAGTAGTCCTGCTCAGTATTCATGCACCCGACTTTTTGTTTACCTAGAGGACGACTCATGTATTTCCTCAAAATGACAAACATTTCTCCCAGTAATGTCAGCTGTTAAATGGACATCTTTAAGATTGCCAGGGGATTGTATGTTGCCTTGGATACAGTGTGAATTGTGACAGGACCTTGACCTTGGAGTCTGGCAAGATGAGTGGATAAAAAAGCTAAATGAATATAAGTGAATGTTTTTCTGTCATAAATTTGGAAAGAATGGGCAAGTTGAGATAAGATGCACAAGAGGGATATACTGTATATCAGTCAAAGAAAACTAATAATTAGCTTGATTTTGATATAAGAGATTAGCACCTTCCCTAACCTGTCACCAAGGTGTGTCTCTTTATTTTTGTGGATAGCCTGAATGTTTAATTTGCACACAACTTTTCCTCTTTTCCTAATCATTGAGCGGGATCAGTAATTACCTAAAGCTGACGCAAACGAGAACATTAATGCTACCAAATCATTGTGAATACCAATCAGGACATATATCCATATAGGAAACACCCACCCACAAAAACACATTTGTGCTGCTTAATTATAAAATGGAATTATAAATAAAATGCCGTAAACTTATTAGGCTTAAAATTTGGCCAGGTTATAACAGAAACTAAACAGCAAAAAAAAGAAACAAATTTAAGAGAAGTTGGCTGGAATGTTTGCTGAGGGAGGTGTTTATCCCTCTGTAGTTTCGAAAACAGTCACGGAGGCCATAGTACAGCAGTCAGGGACTACCTCACAAGAGAGCAGTTTACAAAGTAGAAAATTGCCTCAAGGAAAAAGGTCTTCATTTGGGAATAAACACCCTGTCATCCTTTCCTGACTTCCTCCGCAGAGTCGGCTGAAACTCTGCTCGGGTCCTGTGTCATGGGGCCAGAGGCTCCATACACCCTGGAAAACGCCCAAGGCACGCTGCTTCCCACACACACTCCCTTCACTAATTGGGGCTTTCACTGTCGCCAGCTCCCCCCCCATACCCTCCACATGGTATCTCCCTCTGTGACTTACTGCTTGCAAAGCAGTTATGTACTTTACACTATAAATGTGTGTGTGTGTGTTTGTGTGAGCAAAACAAGTAAGCAAGAGGAGGGAGATAAGTTTTAACTGGATGTTTCCTGTGTTTTGACAAGGAAATGACACCAATGGGACTCTGACTTTGAACTAATTGAACAATTAGAAAAACTGGATCCATCCTCTGAGAGGCAGGCAGCCCAGTAATTGCACCGGTGAGGTTTTCAATCTGACCTGTAACAAGTAAATATCAAGTTTCTACACGGCTGAATGAAGTGACGATGATCCAGCTTAACAGCTACATCACCTGAACCCCCTCACCATCACCACCCTAGCCACGACAAGGGGTGGCTCTTTTTTTAATGTCCCACACCATGATCCACGTGCTCGATCTACATTATACATTGTGGGCTGTACAGAACACAGACCAGTGTGCCAGGGAAAACAGTCCCTATGGGTTTGCCTGAAGCAAGGCTTTCCACAGCATGACAGGGAAGGGGTTCAATCGGTAGGCCTCATGTCACTTCGTGTGCATGTGCAGCAGTCGGCTGTTTACACATGCTGTACTTTTCTATTTGAGGGCTGTGTCATATATTAATAATGCTTTGCTTTAGAAAGAAATCAGTTCTATTCGGTTTTACACTAAACATAGTTCACCATATCTAGGCTATCCTAGGAACACACATCACAAAAAGTTAATATCACAACTTCTGTTTTGTTTTTAATTCAACCATAATCAGGATCTTTCCTCGGGGTATGGGTTGCTATCTTTGCTGTACTATGTTGCTAACACTAGATGGCACTGAACGGCATTCAGAGTGCGCAGACTAAGCAATAGATTGTGTGCAGATAAAAAGCTGATAGCCAGTCTAAAACTATTCACCAAACAAACCAAAAATGAAGCATTGCATAGGCAGTAACATTTAGTAGAGGTGCATTTTTTTTGTTAAAGGGAATGATAATACTATTAAACATGAAGCTGGGAATATACATTGGCTTTCTGCATGAAAATAGACTCAAATATATAAAAAAGATTAAAAGCTGAAATAAGAAAACAGACTTATTTTAAATAAGCATGACATAACTATTAAATTCTGAGCACAAATGGCGTTGAAATAATTATGAGGCCTTGTCCATGTTGATTTCGACACATGTGTACACTGTAGAACCTGATGGAAATCTTACATATTGGAGATGACCATTGGGGGGGAGACTCCTGTCACGAAGCAGTTTGGAACTGGAAGAACTTCATGACAAGCATCTCAATCTGTAGGATTGTCTGTGCACCTTCAATGCCGGGAGGCAGATGGAGAAGGTGGGGAAGCCGGCGTTGCCGTGACAGTGAGGCAGACGGGTATCTGCGGGCTCACGGTTCACAAGGCAGCTCCGCCGCAACGACAGGCAGACAGACAAGTCAATTACAGCGGAGCGACAGGCAGCCTCTGGACGCAGTTGGGTGGAAGGCGCGCAGTCAAGGACAATTCGGCGTGCAGGAGCCAGCGTGTCTGACTGACAGGCTTTGGCTTGCTGCGCATCTGCGATCCGATTGTTTGTTGGCTCTGTGGACAACATCGCGAGCCTTGCCTCTGAGTCCTATTTTTTTTGGACCGAACAGTTTTTGAACTGCTGTGTAAGGAATGCTGGGTCACTATAAACTGTGGCCTCCATGTCCTTCACCGTGACAATCGACCTGATGGCCGTCTAGACAACCAGATGGTGCTGCACACATTCAGAGACAAAGGAAGCCTGGGAACCTACTGCAGCAGAGTACCCAGCAGCTGGCCAGTAGACAGGTCAAGTCACACACTGGTCAACTCCATAGACTGGCCAAGTCACACACTGGTCAACTCCATAGACTGGCCAAGTCACAGACAGGTCAATTCCATAGACTGGCCAAGTCACAGACTGGCCAATCCCACAGAATAGTAAACTTTGTAGACCGGGCAAGTCACAGACTGGTCAATTCCACAAACTGACCAAGGCTGCAGACTGGTCAACTCCAAAGATTGGGCAAACCCACTTAAAACATATTTGCATTGTGTAGCTATCACATTAATCCAGCGAATATTACAATTTAATTTAAATTTGAGCACTATGATGGGTTATTTCAGTTTAGGCACTGACCATGCGTAAATGTGAAGAAAGCAATGGAGCCAGAAGGATGAATGAAGTCTAATGAGGGATAATATAGACAAGAAAGCATAATTTTTTGCTTTTTGCTGTACTTTATTACTTTATTTCCAGTTGTTCCTAGATTCCATCTTTAAGCTTAGCTATTAGCTGTGCTGTTTCAGTCACTTTTAATTCTGCTTTTTGTTGTTTAATAAAAATTACTCTTTTAAGCAATTTTCATCATTCGGGCCCATCTCACTCCCTGCTCATAATAACACGCTCGAGGGTCGCTTGTCAGTTTTAATCTCTTAATCACTTTATCACCTCCTCGTGTTGCAGTCCACCTTCCCTCCTGAAGGGTGAGGACCAGCGGGATCCCTAAGCAGGTTGAGTTTGTGGGTTAACAGCATGGCAGGTGATGCAGCCACGCTGGCACAGGGACGGTCGGCACGTCTCCACCTTGCAACGAAGGTCAGAGGGTAAGCACGTGAGCCGCTTCACCCCAGGGCCACGGCCCTGCCTCTGCTGTCCACTGGCAGGCGCATAGCAGTGCTTACTGCTCCGGGTGCACTGTAATCACAGTGTGTGGTTTAACGAGACCAGGGCCAGCGTAGCCCACAGCTCATGTGCGTGCTAGGAGGCGCAGAGTCTGACTGAGTGCTCTTCAGTTTGGAACAGATAGGGGCAGCTCTTTGTGGAATGAATACATAATGCTCTGTATGTGTATGTTCCTTTGTGTGTGTGTGTGTGTGTGTGTGTGTGTGTGTGTGTGTGTGTGTGTGTGTGTGTGAGTGAGAGAGAGAGAGAGAAAGAGAATGAGATTGCAGTAATGTATGTCAGATTCTGTATGTATGTTTCTTTGATTGCCTCTTTGGGTGTGTTGTACACCTCTGAGTATGGTGGGTGTGTTGTACACCTCTGAGTATGGTGGGTGTGTTGTACTCCTCTGAGTATGGTGGGTGTGTTGTACTCCTCTGTGTATGGTACATGTGCTTTTGAGTGTTTCACAGATGTGAGTTTTTCTGCATGCATGTGTGTTCATGCATTTTAGCCAGAGCGCACCTGCCTTAACATATGGGGGTTTGGACATGAAGAATGAGGGCAGGGATGACACTTGGTATCAAGCTTAGCCTTAAGTTTTCAAATGATGTACTGCGCTCTATCTAGCCCTGTAATTCCTGGATAGATAATGTGGTGGCTATTAAAGTGTGATAATGTCACATAGCTCTGAGAGAAACCTTATGTTTCAGATATCCGTTCTAATTTTTGCAGCTTCAGAAAAATAAAAAATTCTTTAGAGAAAGCTGTCATATCACTGTGATAATAGGGTTTAAACAGAGCAAGAATACACAATATTTTTCCTTGTCACATAACCCTCATAAATGACGGAGGACAGTATTCAAAGCCGGTTATTTATTCCCAAAAACATTTTACGTTGACAGTCCTGTTCTCACAAATTGTCCCATTGAGCAAAATGGCCACAGTCTTTTAAGTGTCATTTGCGCTCACTCGCTCACTCGCTCTCTCTCCCTCTCTCTCTCTCTCTCTCTCTCTCTCTCTCTCTCTCTCTCTCTCTATCACTCACATCCTCCAATTTCAAACACAAATTCAAGCTCTGAGGAAGGAGTTGGCCCAGCTCCATGTGCAGGTCACCCACTTGGCAGGTGAGAATTCTTCAGGCGAAAGACTAATAAAACCGAACCACATCGGCACACACCAAAACATAATAAAAAAGAACCACTATAGCCATTTTAAAAATAAACACTTTCAATGAAATTGAATTGCATCATGCAGAAATAATGACAAAGTTCATTCTGAAAGTTCTGATGCCTTATCTGCCGAACTTCAAGACACATTATTTTTCCCAATGCGAAAATCAACAGGTGCTACTGCCGGGAATGATACTGCAACTGGCATTTTCTTGTGTCTGTCTGCAGAGTTTTTCCTTTTTCCTTTTTGCTCTCACAACAAGTACAACTGTCTTGTCAACATTTTCTTCTATAGACCAAAAACAAAGCTTTTAGGAGTCTCAGCTGAATAGATCCACCCAGTTGCGTGTATTGGAAAAAAGACAATTCAACAGGAAGCACATCCACCTGTCTGTCTTGTGCCACGTGTCCTTCTAATTTCCCGCTGACCATGACCTTAGCAGCGACCTCACTCAAAGGCCAGCCTGTGGGCACTGAAAACACTATTCATTCCCTCAGCTCTCTTCCTTCCCCTGCTCATTCAGCTCCAGAGCCTGCTCTCCAGTATTCAGACTTGGGACAATGGTTGACTTCACCTGGTTGAGAGCAGGGTTTTACTTGAGGGTGCCTTAGTTTTCCTCTTGGGGAGTCAAAGATAAAATCCAGCCTCCCAAATGGCTCCCAACATGTTATGATTAAGAGTTTCCATTCCTTTCCCTTTTTTCTTTCTCATGTCATCTTTTCTTCACCTCTTTCTTATTTGCAAGACCTTATAATTTATACAGCCTTGAGATTTATTCCACCTGTGGCCCTCCCTCCCCCCCACACCCCTTGTAGACTTTCCTTGCCTTTGTATTTAAGGGTGTCACATTGCAGTCTGCCTTGCTGCTGCTCTGAGGATCTTGCAAAAGTGCCGGAGCTTCGCCAGTGACTCTGTGCTCCATAAATAGACTCAGAATTAGCTTGATGACAGAGTGGAGTTTATATTGTAATTAGATTGCTAATCACAATCATTGTTGGATTTCCCGTCCCGGAGTTGGAGAATTACAGGCCCTAATTGCCAAATGCGCGGAGTCTGCCTGAGCAGTGCAAAGTTTGCCAATTTGGTTCCCTGGTTCTATTTTCTGCTGATTAGCCCACACTGTACAGCGCAGGACACAGTGAACCTAACACAAATTAATTTACTCCGGTATGATGCAACCAGGTATGGAACCCTTTACCTTCTCCGACTTCATATCCAGAGGTTGATTTGCATGTTAATAGGACTATAATGAAATACTCAGCTTAAAGAAGACTTAGTGATCATATTTTACACTCCAATACATTTCCATAACTATTATTAGCATTAATTTTATTAATTCTAAGAACACTGCAAAATTACAGTTAATTAATTGGCAACATGTTGCTTTAAAAATGACAACAGATGACAGTAGCACAAAAAAATACAAAAACGTAAGAAAAATGTGTCACATAAAAAAAGCTTTAAAATGACAGTACATTTAATTATGGAGCAGTGAAACAAATATGTTATCCAGAGGAAGTCTAAAGTGTCTGTCACATACTGAAAGTTTGTGACTTCTGTCTACGGAAGAGCTAATATTGGTCAAAGGCTGACCGTTGACCCTAATAATTCAGTGCTAAACACCCCTTGCTTTTTCAAAAGACAGAGGCAGTTGATTCCATAGTAACCAGTAGAGATACTGGTACCTATTTAATTTGGCAACAGCAAGCTACCAGGCCACAGGTGAGGGGTAGATTAGTTGTGTCATATTGCACAAGAGGTGAATCTGTTGTCCATCTGCTGGGATTTCAACTCAATGGTTCATAAAGGAAGTGTATGGGTTCAGGAGGACTTGTGCTAGTAAGATAAAAGTATGAAAATTCTTCATTAGAATAAGGGTCACCATTCCAGCACATACATCCAGGTGCAAGGACTTACAGCAGAAATCTGATACGCTATGAGTGTATAGGCTGGAACAGCTGGTGTTATCAGTGTAGTTTCATCTCATTCGGTAGGTTTTGAGTAGTTTAATGTTCATAGTCAAGTGTATACAAATAATTTATCTGAAGTCCTGAGAGAGAGGTTGGTGCCCCGCCCAGGGTGTCCCCAGCCCTGTGCCCTGTGCTTCGTGGGATGGGCTCCAGACTTCCCACAACCCTGAACTGCATAAGGTAAAGCGAATGGATGGATGGATATCTGAAGTCTACATTTTCACAGAAAAGTATTTGTACAATGTTCAAATCTTAAACCCATGCCCATGGCAAGCATGGAGGGACAAAAAGAGAGTGCAGCTGAGAATTTAATAACGGGAGTTTAGCTACATGGAGACTTATTAGGACAGCTCAGGGGTCGTGGTCAGCAAACCTCTACCCTTTGTGCATATTTTGAACTACAAGTTCTTTGCTCTTTCCAAATTAACCTTGGGAGTTATTACTGCAGAAGCAGCTGAACTTGGCAGCTTAGTCTGGGTAATTTACAGCACTGAGAATTAGGTGGGGTGACCCCCATCACCCCAAAACTGTCAGTCTCCCTAATAGTGCAGGACGTTTGCCTGAGAGAGGCTGACAATTCCACCGAGGTAATGGAATTACAGATGGGGCAGGGAAGGGTGTAGACAACCCCCCACCCCCTCCACATGACACTGTCACCTCCCTTGGGGTAAAATAAATGCTCCAGGGCCAACAAATACACATGTGGACCCACACTCGCACAAGTACGCACACCCACTTATGTTTTTGTCTTCAGAGCTCAAGGGACCGACAGGAAAGCTGGGAGTGTGGGTATATGTATTCATATACAAAAATGCGTATAAAAGATATGAGAAAGAATGGCAGCTGAATCAACACAGACACAAAAGGAATGTGTGACAACTCTGTAGAAGTACACCAATCTAACAGACCTTCTTAGTCAGGAGAAATAGTGCCTGTGAATTACTGCCTCTGTGTTTTTTATTTTATATTATTCTTGAACACACACACACACAAATACAGAAAAGGAAGGCAAAGAAGAGAAAAAAGTTCTGCCACAGAATGAGTAGTCTGATGCATATATTTTCTATTTTAAAATAAGACGAAATTGCTTCAATCATTGTTGATTATGTCTTTCAAAATAAATTTTAGTCTTTAAACTCAGAGCAGGTGCAGTAATATTTCAGAAGTACATTTTATTAAAGTAGCGCTTCCTTTTGCAGTGGTTCCTGGATACTGTAGATTGCCTAGTTCCTTTCTTTATATTGAAACCCGCATACATTTTCATAATGACCTAATCTTTTTCTGGTATCCATTCATGCAGTAATATTGTAGTGTGTTTTTTTGACGGTAATGACTTCTACTGTGTTACAGATATAAGTATTACATTCTTGTGTTCTTATTTATTACATGTAAACACTGGAAAAAAAATATTTTCACTAAATGATAAAGGAATGTTTCAGAAGTACAATTTTATTTACAAATCATAAGTCTTCATGTCTAAATTAAAATCTTGTTTCTAAATTATAACTCTAAGATAAAATCTTATTCTTGAACTATAATCTTTAGTTCTAAATTAAAAGCATTGTTTTGACAGGCCTGAACTGAAATTCATTCAAAATTAAATGCAGCATAAAATATGCTTGTCTAAACCAGAGTAAGCTAAATACTTTCATAATACTTTACTTAAAGGTCCTGATGTTATGCTTTCTCTCTCTCTCTCTCTCTCTCTCTCTCTCTCTCTCTCTCGTTGAAGATAAAAAACACAAACAAAAGAAAAAAACATAAACAAATTTTAAAATAATGCCCTGCGGCAATTCTTTTATGAAAGGTGCTGTATTAAAGTAAATTGAATTAAAAAACAGGAGCATTATATATATTTGACTGTTGGCAAATATATTTCAATGTTAATCAGACCGGTTGCTATTATTATGAGCCAAATGTTTTAAAATACATAGAACTGCAATTTAGGATAAATTTTAATTCCCTTCCTTGCCATTGATACCACTATCATATATTATACATTTTAATTGCAAATTATAAAGCCAGAGCAGTGTTAAAATGGGCTGAAATTATATTTAAATGACATTAAAATGGAATGGATAGTAGAGTCTATGTAAATTGAAATCCAAATTGAACTCATACTTCATTTGCAATATTATTTTATTTGTAAACGTTTGAACATACTGTTCTGGTATAAATCACTGTAAATTTTGTTTTAAGTGTAGATCAACAGTGCACAATTCAGAGAAGTTAATTTAGAGATGGTGGTTTTAAATTTGAAAATAATGCATTGAGAACAATAATTCTGATCTGGAAATAAGGGTTCCACTTGTGGGGCAATTTCAACTTGAAGAAGACCAATCATAATTTATTACTATACCAGACCTACTACATGTTAAAAAAATTCTAACAATCAATCTATTTTGATTAATGCAAATATACAAACAAAAATGCTTGTTGTCCATTCAAATATTCTATTTATACATAACCCTTTACCTTCATCACGTCAGTAATGTACTGATTAAACTGGAGGTATTGGAGTCACTTTTGTTGTTCAGTAGAAGAACTCACCTGCCACTGTAGAAGTCTGACCCACCCAATGCAAATAAAACCATGGTCTGTACCTTAACCAAATTAAGGATGGCAGCACCAGTGTTCTGATGTTTGATTCTATATTGTTTTGCCCACTCCTACAGCTATGCCCCCCCCTTCTAGTCATGATTGGAAGGGGACTGATACCTGAAGAACCAAACAGCTCCAGAAGGTTCTGTTCAGGATCTTCTCCAAGCAACGTCACCCCTTCCAAAGCTGACTCAACTGCAGGCTGCATTACCATAGTCCCTCTGGATCAGCTTAGCCAACATTTTGATGTTATATAAATAAAGTATTTATAATCATTATCCAAAATAGGCATTATTAATGCAACATATACTGGGAAAAAAATACAAATGCTTTTAGCTAATGAGCATAAGTATCATAATTAGCTATGAACAGAAAACAAAATATAAATAACAAAGGGAAAGATATGAGTAAGCTCCCCTGAGCATGAGCTCCAGGCCTCTTTTACGCCCTGTGCTGATGCAGTCTGGCAAAAAGGACAAATCTCCCTTCTGGGTTTCCCATACAACCCTGCAAACAGGCAGCGGCTGTGGAATTACAGGAATGGCACATGGTGGCATGTCTTGAGGCGCTTTGCTGGCAGAAGCTCAACCCAAAGGAAGCAAACCCAGAATCCGACTGAGCACGCAGGCGTGCACATGCTTGTCTCTGGAAGACAGTTCTGGAGAAGTTCTGTGTGAAAATATAGGGATGGAGTTTAACACTTCCTTTCAGGTTTCATTCACAGGCCAACCCACATGTGTGAATCCCTTTTTTGAAATATAGGTGCAACACATATAGTCACGTGTAAAGTTCACTATTGTAAGGGCCTACATTAGACTGGCAGTTAAAAAAACAGTACTTTCCAAATATCACTGGGTTCCACTGTTATAACAATGTTGGTGACACCCTCCAAAACAGAAACCACTGATTTCACAAGAGACAGCCGATAGCCACTAACACATTTGTACTGAAACCCTGTTAACTCTTTATATAGTGCTCGGTGTGACTTTATAGTTATTGTCAGTCTCCACACTTTTCTGGCTGTGATGGGTGGCAATTTTTAACTTTGTGACGGTGATTTCCAGTAGACTATGATCTTTGGCTATCCCATTACTACGGCTGTTCTGCAGTTTGTCTGTGTATATCTGGGTTTAGTTTCTAAAATTCCTCAGTTATTGCCTCTGTCACTTCTTGCACATTAAGGCCCGATGATTACCGTGACATTCCTTAGGCCTTTCCATCTTTTGTTAACACCGTAATGCACTACCCGACCATACAGCAGTGTTCTTATTAAGTATGCCATACAAGAGTTTCATTGACTTAAAGGCAGCTCCATTTTCCCCAGTTTTCAATTCAGTGTCATATTTTGTTTAACAAAGGACTTCGATAGAAATGATGCTGTCATTTTCCTTCTTCTATTTTTTTTTTGTCAGATAAGCACTGCACGTTAAATGACTGAGCTCGAAGGGTTCCGTAAGTTTTCCATTAGAGACCAGACGGTGTCTGTTAAAAATAACATTGGGAAAAGAGATCCATAGTTATAAAAGTGGGAAAGGGATAATAATGTGAGGGGCCAGTAAGTGCTTAGTCATTGCACCACAGTAAAGACACCAAGAACGGGCCCTTTGTTATACCCCCATGTGCGTTGGACTGAACTACAATCTTGATGGATATGAATCGCAGGATAATTGCATCAGGGTTCACTCCCACTCTTCCACATTGGCTCATGGTTTGCAACCCCCCCCCCCCCCCAGTCATCACAACACTCCATGGATAGGTCGCACTGATGCACAATTCTGGGAAACCCGTGGTTTCAGCGCTAATCAATATCTCTTGATGCCATTGCATTAGTATGATTAATCTCAACAGGCACGTGTTTTTGAGGGCATTCCCCCAACTGCCCCCTCCCCCGTTTTACAGGACACGATTAGGGCCAATTGGAATTAATGATGACAACGTTCATGATGCATGGGATATTTTTAGTGCACTTGTCATGCGGAGCCGTGGTGAAGTGCGCGCCTGCGTGCTCTGTTCCCTACGCGCTCTCGGTGTTATTAAACACGTGCATTATTTATCTGCTTCTCTGACAGTTGTTTCATGATGACCCGTAGGGTTCAGCTCACAAGTTAACCTGCCTTAAGCGATAAATTACACAGAAGCCACTTAATTTGCTGTGCAAAGCACGCAAGCAACCTGTTCACACACACAGTTGCACACAAATACACTAACGTTCATCCCTATATGCATAAAAACACACACACACACACACACACACGGTGAACAGATCTCATGTGGCCATTGTAGATGCCACTTGAAATCGGTGGTATATAGTGAGAAGGAGCGGTGGTCTTGGAGAAGAGAGAAAGGGATTAGCCTTAGCCGATTAGCCGAGATGTCTTGGGCGTTGCCTGGCTCTCATTTCCTTTTCTGTTTATGTGCAGGCCTCTTTGTTTTTTTGTTCCAGAAGTCGGACCAGAGAGAGCTTTATAGCCCTCACCAACCCGGTGGTCTCTGTCC
>JABJVR010006188.1:0-12730 GCA_025773905.1 Chitala chitala | reverse complement strand
AGGAAGTGAACAATTCACCAGCCCACCAGTATGACAGGAAGTGAACAATTCACCAGCCCACCAGTATGACAGGAAGTGAACAATTCACCAGCCCACCAGTATGACAGGAAGTGAACAATTCACCAGCCCACCAGTATGACAGGAAGTGAACAATTCACCAGCCCACCAGTATGACAGGAAGTAAATGGTTCATCAGCCTGCAATAACACAAATGTGAGGCAGGGGATGAAGGTTCTCAATATGACTTGGCTGACTCACCAAACGAGTGAACAACCAACGGCAGGCGTTTAAGGCCCCTTGTGGACCTGTAAAACTGCAGGTAGCCCCTCTTACGAGACCTGCTGTGATGATACTGGACGAAGCGCTCAAAGGCAACAAATAGTAACCACAGGACAACCTTGGCCAAAACAATCACAGTCTTGCTTTCAAAGTCCTGCAGGTAGCTATAGCAACGGCTGGGCCCATCTTCCAGTATAGAACAATACACAGCAAGGGCAAAAGAGAGACACACAAAGGCAACCTGGGGAGGACAAAGCAAAGAAACAGATTCAGTCTTAAGTATGGTCCTTTCCAGGTGCAGCATCACTGCACAGAATAATGTCACATTTTGTTTCTTCAACTTGTCACAAAGCAACTCCTTCTGAATTCAATTGACTGCATCTGCAAATTAGTTTTGCAGACATGACTTACATATTCAGCACTGAGGACAGTACATGAAGGCAATGTAATACACCAGCAGGATATGAAACTTATGGTCAATGCACAGAAGCCACGTACATGGAGAAACAAAAGCAGGAGCGCAACCCAAAATGTAGGCAACTTCTGGAATTCTTTCTTTATTGCAGAGTCCAAAGCATCAGGTGAAATAAGTGGTCCATCCACCAAAGGATCCTCTTCTATACTCTGAGTTATATCTGGTGGAGAGTTATTCTGAGAAATTCATACAGAAGAGTAAAAAAATCGTTAGTCAACACCCCAATTACAAATGAAAACCCACGAGTGCCGACTAACGCTAAATGAATCCGTTCTGCTGTCAAAATAGCTAAAAACGTTCTTCCATCAACAATGAATTTTTGTGCAAAAAAAAAAACTTTATTAAACACGTTTTTCGACATCATCCTGTCTCAACTAGTAGCACTCAAGATTGCGATCAAGTGTTGAAATGCAAGTAGAAAAGTAACAGTACAACACTGACCACAATTTCGTGCTCACACCGCAGCGCACAGCTGTGCGTACAAGACTTTAAAACGTTAACTGCATTTTCACAAATGTATAAAGTGTCGCCGCCTTTAAAGTCGACAGGTATACTGGAAAGGATTCAAAGTAGATGCATACAATTGCAATTACATTAATGCACGCTTAGAAATTTGTCTATGTTTTAGCTACATACGTATACGCGTCAATTTCTAAGGTTGAAACTTATTTTAAAAACGTAGGAAGAAGCAACTATCATAATCACATGCATGCCACCTGACAGGGAACATTGCCAGGTAGCTTTGAAAAATTTACAAAAAAAAAAAAAAAAAAAAGACGTTGCTACGCACTACAACAGACGTCCGTCCTCTTGCATCCATTGCTCAGACCTAATTGGAAATATCTGAAAAGTAGAAAGAGTATCTTAAAAGGTACAACAGTCGCAAACGTTCATCTTGAATTCATACGAGCTCAGCTCCCCTGTCAGTCAACGACGGTAAAGAGATCACTTCCGGGATCATCCCTGATTGGCCCGTGTTGCTCGCTTTCCAGTACGAGGTTCCTTACGTTTTACGTAAATACGCTTCCAGCTGCGCAAGTACCCTACGAAACACGCGCATGGCCATCAATGAAAAGTGACTGGAGGTCTTTACAGTCCAGTTTACAGCTAAAATCTGAATATGCGTTGAAACTTTGTGGGTGACATAGTGTTCTTGTTAAGTGCTGTTGACACGCTGTCGCCTCATGGTGATCATGGTACAGTATAAAGTGTTTTCTTGCCAGGTACCAGAATGGGTTACAATTTAAATCCCCTGTAATATCTCTGATTTTCAGAGGTTCAGCAAAAATGTATTGTTCTAGAAAAGTGAATCGTTATATTGCCATTGCAATTATGATAGTGCAAATAATTTCCTGTTACATTTAACATTTTGAGTGAGTTTCTTGGGTAATGTCCTTTATACAAATCCATTTACCAAACGGGTATAATTTCAATTTAAATTATCCCGTCCTATGCATAAACTATCCTGCGTTGTTGAAACCCTTAGACCAAGTCGGGCGAACAAATTTACTTTATGTGTGTCAAACGTATTTGTTATTTTAGTATTGTTATTGAACAACATCGCATACTTTAGTAATTTATCCATGCTTTAACGTTAAAATGTTAAATTCGTGTCAAGGAGTAGTCTTCCACAACCAGAGGGAGCCACCGTTTTCTTCCTGCGTGCTCACGACGCTGCAGAGTGTCTTTGCACTGCCATCCTTGTTTATGTATTTCATTCTGAAGGATAAATAACAGGTAGCTAGTTCTGGACTCGATTTCTCGCCCGCACCTGTATAAGTGAGAATGGGATACGCGCAAATCGTTTGGTGATTTCCTTCTCCCCACACCTCTTAGTTTTCACGTATTTTCATAGCCACTGCGGTGTTTCTGGAAACGAAATAAAAGCAAACCCCTCGTGGTAGTGCACACAGAATTAATAAGCGAATCACATACCGATCATCGTCGTTTTCTGCAGCATGAAAGACAGCTAAGAGGTGGCCATCGAAATGGACTGGGACCCGTTTCATCGGCATAAAAACTGGGGCGCCCTTTTATGCGTTTAAAGCAGAGCCAGTTCTGAGATGGAATGGTGCAAGCCTCTGCATTTGGTTTTCACTTTCTGAAAACGGACAACACGATGGAGATACATCCAATGTAAGCGAATCGCATGACGATGAACGTTTTGGTTAGTGCCACGATAAAATAGCCTATTGTTTTGTAGCAACAAATATGCAATCGGGCCTGATACTTTTGTCCTTCCTATCTGCTGGATAAGCAGCAGAAGTTGTAAAAACGGTATGCACACCATCTGGAAGTGTTCTACAATTGGGTTTCTCTACACCGATAGTGCTGTAGTACATTTTAATTGATCATAACGTCAAAAAATGTGAATGTTTAGTATTAAATGCATGATGGAACTTTACCTTATGCATAAAAATGCTTAGCTTGCAGGCATGGTCACATAAATACTGACTGCAGTACTGAGCTTTTGTCACGCGGTGGTTTCAAGTTTGGGTCACGGTTTTTGGCATGCTCTGCACGGTTATAACCTCTACATTTGCAATTTCATCTGACATCTGCCATTATTGATGATGATGATGATGATGATTAAAAAAACGTGGATTTGTTATCAGTAAAATTTTGGATTGCTTTTGGAACATTCATGATGAAAATAGGCAAAATTGTGTTTCCGAAAAATTAATCTAATTCAAGCAAATATTCCAGGCTCTTGATGGTGTCGTAATTAAAAATCGTCTGTGATAGGAAATGCTTAGAGGAAAAAAAATCCCACGTATTCATTTTCTAGTTAAATCTGCAATAAATGTAGACATTTGCGATTTTGCTCGCCATGAAGTTAAGCAGTCTTTGTTTTAAATCTTGTGATGTCATGCGTTTGTTTCGCTGTCAGATGATCAGTTCGCAGACGCACGTTGCCATCATGCAGGATCTATTGTTCCTGTGAAACCGAACCACAAAAGAATCGCACGTTAATTACTGGAATAAGCGCATAAAAGATTTATTGCCTTTTTTCAGTGCAGTATGTTGTCTTAATGCTTCGTATAACTACTTGTCTAGGAGAGTTGTGTTTATTAATTTGAATGACCTGAGTTTATATAGTTTGCATGAAATCTCTTTTTCTTCTCATTTAAGAACACAAACACCAGCAGACAATTTACAGATAATTTGTTTTTCTTACTTCAGGATGTATTCATCCACAGTGTCCTTGTGTTTATGTTGAATGAATTATTTCAGCAGTTTAATCCTTTCATTTTTGTACAGGGCTCGCTATCCATTTTAGATCCTTCTCAGTGGATTAATTCTGGGATTTCATGGGATTTGCAGATTTTGTTTTGCCTGTCTAATTAAACATCTAGACAGTGGCACCAGAATTCCACATATTTGTGGTTAGGATACTCTTACCAACAGGATTTGTACTTTGCGGATTTAATGTTTAAATTTTTATATTGTTAAGGCTGTTGTTGGTTTGCTACTTTATGGAGAAGATCTAGAAGGGTCATTGTAAAGACACATTTGTTTTAAATTGGCAGCTGACGTTGGAATTCACTCTTTCTGGTGTTGCCAAGAACTTTAGTCAGTAGGTGTAAATATGAATCCAGTACAGTATAGTTGTCACTTTTTTCTGAGTGCATCTTAAAATTTGTCGTCACAGATGCACAAAGCTCTGCCAGCACAAACCGCATGATTTGAAAGACGATGTTTCGGAGAAGCAGTGTGCTGTCACCATCAACCCGCGCCACATGAAGAAGGCTTTCAAAGTCATGAATGAACTGCGCAGGTAAGCCACGGCCTCTTGTCTTTGCCGTTCAGCCTCGCATCGCTGAGGCAGGCTAAGACATCTGAAATGACCCAGATGGGCTGCCGTACACCTCTTCCATCCGCGTGTTTGTCGTTTTTACATTTTGGCGATTGCGCGTGGAATTTCCTTACCCTGTTTCCTGTGATGATGACTTGCCTTCCTCCTTGCAGCCAGAACCTGCTGTGTGATGTGACGATTGTTGCTGAGGATGTGGAGATAGCTGCTCACAGGGTGGTGCTCGCTGCTGGAAGCCCATATTTCCATGCAATGTTTACAGGTATGCGTTTTTCATTACATTAAAGACGTAAAAGGTCCCTTACATTAGTTTGCTATTGGTCTGGCTGCTGCTTTTTACCAAACCTTTTCGTGGCTGTTTTGAATTATCTGCTTTCTGTTAAAGCCCAACTTGGTTTTTCCTTTTATCTCTGTGGTCAAGCGATCCACATTGATGCATGGTTTTATCATTGAGAAAGAGGCGGTGTGGCACGTGATTGGCGATGCACGCTGTTTTGACGGTGTAGTAAACGATTGGCAGTACATGCTCTCTGTCCTTTTGTACGCAGGGGAGATGAGTGAGAGTAGAGCCAAGCGCATCAGGATAAAGGAGGTGGATGGCTGGACCCTGGGGACGCTCATTGACTACGTTTACACGGCCGAGATACAGGTCACCGAGGACAATGTTCAGGTATGCTTTGCTTGCTCTGCTCCCGCTGCTTAACAGTGCAGCAAGAGACGCACGAAAGTGTTGCGCGTGTACTTTGGGCTGTCATTGGAAATGCACGTGATCATTTTAGCCTGGGCTGTGAAAACCATTATATTTTCTTCAGTTCTGTTTACTTTCTTCCCGTTCATTTTTTTAAAGCATAAATTAGTGCTCGCACATTACACTTCCATTGCCAAAGAATATAACTGTTGTCAGTTAGTGTTGCTGTCTTTGACTTGATTTTTTTTCTATAATTACTGTCAATCCAGAAATTCAAACAAGCTTAATTAATAAGAATTTTAAAAGCAAGACAAAGACTTACTGATGTTGCTTCTTCTAATTTTTTTAACAGTTGTGGTATGTCTTTAATCTTTAAATCCATTTCTTGTTAATGACCACTTAAGTCACTGTTCCTGCTTAAGTATTTTTTGTCTTTGGCACCTGTTTGTGCTGTTCATGAGTTATTACAATTTAAATACAATTAATGATTAGGGGTTTGAATTAAACACAATGGTAAATTATCCAGACATTTTCTGTTTAGATTCTGCAGTTAGAGCTATTTTGTAATGTGTGATTTGCCATATATCTCCTAATTACAAATTATGTGCAGGGTGCATCTATTTGAGGCCTAAATGTGCAAATTATGAAGTTTTTTTAAATCTTTAAAAAAAAACAAGTTGTTACTAAAAAGTCTAACGTTAATTAAATAACATAGTTTCTCTTCAATTTGACGTGTATATACCAAGAGGGAAATCTGCATAAATTAACCCATTAACTTCCCATCACTTCCTCAACATGTACATACAGTAAGCGGCATTAAAAGGTTAACAGCATACGTAACTACCTGTAAATTTGACGGCAGCCGACAAAATAAGGCAGTCAGCACTAAGCTACGTCACCGATGAATCTGATGGCTTGCTCAATGGAAGTCATGCGAAAAGCGTACGATTCATAAATATTTCCTCGTTTTATTTAATTAATGTGCAGATAAATTACTCAGCAGCTAGGAAACAATATACTTCAAACTTTATCGTTTGGCTAACCAAGAAAGCAACATAAAACAATGCACATGCTTATAGTAAATTTGCGTTCAAAATACAATTTAAACACGGCGAGTCGTTCATTGTCATTGCTTGTACAAAAACGCCATAAACACGATAAATGCCAAATGAATTGTGCATAATTCGGTAAGAATAACATTTTTTGAAGACCTTATTGTACTCAATTATCTTCATTGTCGGACTATGAAGTAGTACTAAAAACTACTGAAAATATCAGAACTTGTATTTTACAAGTGATGCCAGTGTGATGTGATGACACCCCTGCTCTACAGTCAAGGATAAAGTTGTCATGGAAATTTTAATGTGACAAGGATACACACAAAAGTTATGAATAAGTAAAAAATTTATTTTCTCTGCGCAGAGAGGCTCCCGCCCCTAACAAAAGCGCTAATTAACACAGAGGACAGAAGCCCAGAGTAACAATACACTGGACTTTTATAGTCACCTGGCCCCACCCTGTTCTTTTCCATGGCTGGTGCTAGGCAGAAGAGCCCACTGTCCTGGCCTTCACGTTCCAATACCCCTTACCAGTCCACCTTATGGCTTTTCACCCAGTTTCACTGGGCTACACAGACAGTCATAATTCACTTACAGAACAGATCATAAGTACATTGTTATTTTCCCATCACACTCCTCCCTTTTGATTATTCACTAATCACTAATAAAACATCCAATAACATCAGGCCTAGAAGATCCATCATGGATTCGATCTAAGCCATCCCACACGATGATTTCATTTCAAAGAACAGTGCTGACTTTCTGGATTCCAGCATTCCCAATAACATATCACTCAAGGGAGGAGAAACAATGAGCTATAAATCTCACAATTGTGATCTCAGATGAACAAGGAGGAGAGGGCATCCTTCATCCATTCCTATGGGCCAAGCCTTACTAACCTCCCTCTCGTTCTTGCTTATTCCCAGGGGTTGAGGACCAAACGTCTCTCCCCCCAATTGACCAGGGAAGAGTAAAAGACCCTCAGCCCATCCAGTTTAATCAATTACAAGCCATTTGAACATAAACTGAACAGTAGGAAATCACAAATCATAAACACAGTCATCATTCAAGTTCTTTGACAATCAATCAGCAAATGATTTCTAAATGATTAATGTAGTTCAAAACAATCAAAATAAAGCTTCATCCCGATTTCAGAAATGATCATCATCGTCTGAGTCAGAGACGAAGTCGTCCTCATCCTTCAAAGGGTGAGGGTCAATCAGAATGGATTCCCGGTCCTAAATTGTGATTGACATCATCTGTGCAGACAGAGATCTGTCGATGACACGCATTAGCAATTCTTTTAAACAAGGGATAACACAACAGCCACAGAGGGCCAGCATCACTATCGCACTAGTGACCCCTGTCATTAAGGGTAAGATTAAACCTTTCCATGTACCAAAGACGGAGCCGAGCCAGCCAAATGAGGTGGTGACAATGCCCGAACTCTCAGACGTCGTCCAAAAGTGCACAACAAGCATGATTCGGATGCACAGTCCATTCTAACAATCACCAAGGAAATGATAAAGATATACACCCTCTCACACCCGATAGGTGTCTGGAACAGATCGGTTTCTGTTCCTCATGGCCTTTAACACTAACATTTCACTGATACTGACGTTCCTACCATGAGGTCCCTTCCTAGGTAATTTCACTGTGATCAACATCCCATGTGTGGAGAAAGTTGCCCGAGAAATTTCCAACATCTGGACCTTTCCCATCAGAGGTAAAGCAGAAGACAATATTGTACAATACTTCAACATCTTATCCTCACACAGTGCAGTGGAGGGGAGGGGTCGTTTCACAGCGTTTCACAACAGAGGGTGTCTGTTCACAACATTTTCGGTTAAAAGTATATTCGTTTAAAAAGACGTTGCCGCATTAAGAATGGAACTGCACCCCTGTTTATAAGGCAGTGTTGTTAGGTGGATGGTCTACACTTATTAGACAGATGGTATAGATTTGACCAAACGGCAGCGGGCGTATTGCTGAGCCTAACTGTGTTAGCTGTGGCCCAAGTCTGCTTACAGCCGATGGAACACAGACGCGCCTTGCTGTCATATCGAGTTTGAACTGTAATTAATATTGGATTCTTTGTTTTTTTGTTTTTTTTTTGGGCCATTATTAATCATTGTTTAATTGAAAACAGTTGCAATACAATAAAACAAATAAAGCTTGTATTATTCCATTACGTTTGTACTTATGTAATTCCCACATTTCATATTTGTCGTTTGTGGTACCTGCAGTAGCCCGTGTTTGTGTTTGTGTTTGTTTGAGTTAGATTTTTTTTTTTTTTTTTTTTTTTCCTGCTCCTGCCAGTTGTGTATGAATAACAGGAGCCGAGATGAGAGATTTGTTGAAGACAAATATTTGTCATTTTCTGTTTTTTTTATGTAGAGATATTTTGCCATGGTGAAATTAGCAGGTAGCTTTGCTGATAGCAGCTGGACATGTATGTCTGTGCGGCCCTGACCTGTGTGAGGTCAGTGTGCAGAGGCTAAGGGGGCTGAAGCATTGACATGCACCTTTAAAGGTGCCAAACCCACCTCCAGGGCACTGCTGCTACACTGCCATTAATAAGACTGGGAAACCGCTTGCAAAGGTAACATGACCCCAGATTTAGACTTGATGGTTCAGACTGGTTTGATTAAACAGGGCTAGTCTACTTCCTTTTAATCAAGTGGAACCTGGTGTGCTGTGTGATTAATGTGAAGTCATTTTCTTGGTAACCTAGCAACACAGATGACCTTCCATGTATCAGCCACGTAGTCAGTATGTCATTGCAGAGGTCAAGAGGGGTTTGAGGCCAACTGGTTCATGTTTAAGAGATGGAGAACGCTGTGTGTTGACAGTACTGTTGATATGAGAAAGACGCTTTTGTGATGGCTTTATTCTCAGCTGGAGGAAAGACTCGTTCCCAGGTATCTCATGATCACGTGTGGTCTTTTTCATCTGCCTGCCGTGGCCAAGTTTTGTGGTGTTTGGTGGGCCAGGAACTGCGCCCCACGAGCACGTCTGTTTGCCAGTGAACGTGGGTGGCGAAATCTGTCACAAGGCGCGAAGTGTGAGTGAATGTATTAGACTCGCTCAAATCAAAGCATTTCAGTCACTGTGCGTCTCTACTGCCATGCTCTCTCTTTGCATGTCCTGACGTACGAGATCTAAAGAATGCTTCCCTTTGTTACAAGCGGTCCCCATTGTGCAGAAAGCGCAACGTTTTACTATGACCTGGCATTTTACATTATACTTTCTGTACTGGGTGTATTTTGCCTTTTATTTTAATTGCTTTATATTGACATTAAAAGGAAGTGCCAATTTGCTTATTAAAATTAAAATGGAAGTGACCACCTTGTGCATAATCTAACCCTACTTTTCATATTTTTTAATGTTTTTTTTAATAAAGTGGTTGGTTGTAGTGCCTTTCTTTCAATAAGGGCCATAAATATATGTAATCCTGACAGAAATGGTTCTGATATTGAATCTCAATACTTTGCACAGACATTCTGCATTTATGACAAAAATTTTAAGATATGCATGCACGTGTGTGGCCTGTGTTGTCCCCATTGAAATGCCCCTCTTCATCAACCCCCCTCTTTGTTAACGCAGGTGCTGCTGCCTGCCGCTGGGCTGCTCCAGTTGCAGGATGTGAAAAAGGCGTGCTGTGAGTTCCTCGGTTCCCAGCTCCATCCCACTAACTGCCTGGGGATCCGAGCCTTCGCTGACATGCACGCTTGCACTGAGCTGCTCAATCAGGCCAACACGTTTGCAGGCAGGTCACCGGGAGGGGGTTGGAGTCTCACACCTGACTGTGACGAAGCACATTTGATATTGAGTGCAGCTTTGTTGGAATTCTCTGTTGGGGGTGGAGATGGGGCATATACATGATTAAACATAGTGAAACACTGTTGAATGTAGTTTTGAATTTTTGGAAAAAATTACATTAAGACAGAGTGATTCCAGAGGTGTGGTCTGGTCTGTAGCCACCTGTCAAGAAAAATGAATTAAAGTGTTTCATTATTAACGGAAGGTGGATCAGCTCACAGGTGTGGCCAAGAGAACCTGCTTCACGCTCGGTTGTGTGAGTAGTAAGGCAGGCACAGTATAGAAGGGCGGCCTGGTGGCTCAATGGGTAGAACATCAGGCTGGGATGCAGAAGTTTCCTCGTTTGAATCCCAGCCCAGCCACCAGGTGTGTCCTTGAGCAAGACACCCACTGCTAGCTCATTGTAATACGTATGTGAAATGTAAGTCGCTTTGGATAAAAGCATCTGCTAAATGAATAAATGTAAAATGACCCAGGCTGGACTGAATTCAGTTGAATGTGAGGAACTGGCAGTGTATAATAAATTCCTTTAGAGGTGGAAAGTTTGATCCCTGTTGTTGGAACCGTTGTAGGTTGGGTGACGTTTCCCACTACAGTTACCAAATCAGTTTTACCTCCCCTGTTAGAAATGCTGTCCTCCATGTTTCTTGTGCCTGTGAATTTAATCATACTTTCAGGAAGAAGCAGCTTTTTAAATGTTGCAGAACTTTCATTTCCATGTTTCATGTGTCTGTCCTTTGATTGGCCACAGTGGGTTTTCCAGTTCGGTTGGTGGTGGTATCTGAGAAATGTATATTAAATATGTGCATGGAATCACACCTATACTTTATTCTCTAGTGTAAAGAGAAGGTGCTGATTTTTAACTGTATGAAATCTAATTGTGATGAGTAAGTGGGTGGTGAATATTAAACGGGTGCCTTAATGGTTGCAGAAATATGTGTCCGACGTGGAGGTACGCAGTGTGTTGGTCGAATTTCTGCTGAGCTCAGGTACCTTGAAGCTGCATTTCTCTTGGGGAAACCTGACAAGCAGGTGTGCCCTCCGTGCTGTTAAACGTGGAGCTCATGCATATTTACGAGGGGGGCGGGGCAGCTGTGCTCAGTGTAGGGCAGGCGGAGAGGGAGAGAAGAGCTGCCAGTGTGGACCAAAGCCCAGCACACAGTATGGCTTGGATAATTCTATATAATTTTTTAAAAGAAAAAATTAGGCAATAATTTGTGCTTAATACACGTAAAGAGAAATGTGAGCAAAATATTTTGGTGTTCATTTTACTGTGTTGTGTTATTGTGTTTTATGGGCTGATTACGCATAATGAAAGTGATGCTACATTTCCAGCAACAAGTTAATTGTCTTTAATTTTTCACAACACAATTTTATATTACAAGGCTGCACACTGTTAACAAATGGTTTTTCCTTCTAAAGGTTTCCCTAGCAGCAGACTAACCCTGTACACATTGCGGTTTGGAAAGTCCTTTATTTCCGCCATTGTTGGACCCCTGTCACATTGTTCCTGTGAAGTTCTTATTTTTTGGGCACACTCGTGCAACTGCTGACCAGCTTAATTGAATAATTCCCCACACTTTATTTTAAAAAGTAAGCTGGCTTTCAAACTCACTAAATCCTTAACACTTTTGAAATAGTTATGTTTTTACTAGGATTGTTCCAGTCAGTTTTTGGCTTTCCACTCATTTAATATTGAGTGTCAGTTGGCACTGAGTCCACACCTAATATTATTTATTTTGTAAATAAATACAGTGCTCGGTGCACACTGTTACATTGAATTTAACAAAACCAGGCTGGTTCATGCGAGATATGCATAAATTAAATCTCTCTACATTAACAAAAAAGTCATAGCATCTTTCCATTAATTAAAATTAGTTTTCATGTAACATATTTTAACTGCGTATATGTCTTGTGCTTTCAAAGTTCTGCATAGTTTCTCAGTACAGATCGAACTGCATACAAAATTCAGACATTCAGTATTTAGTTTGTGATGTATGTTTTAACTTCAGGTACAGAGGTTTATAAAGTTTAGGACTCATACACTGGCATGAGGAATATGAGGCTCACCTGCAGCTTCTGGGCTGAGAAAAAAAGTTTGTTACCCTCTTAACCTGAAAATGCCCACATGCAATCCCCTTTAATTGCATGCAGAATGATATGTATAATATGCAATGCATGTTCAGACTGATTTTGTGGCCTTTGCCACTTCCTTAATTTTCCTCTACAGAGCAGCACTTTTCAGAGGTGGTACAAAGCGAGGAGTTTCTCAACTTGGGAATTGAGCAGGTGTGCAGCCTGATCGCCAGCGACAAGCTCACCATCCCGTCCGAGGAGAAGGTAGGAGGACCGCAGAATGAGATGTCTGCAGACCAAGGGGAGGGGGGAGGCAGAACGTGGCTGTGACGTGTTTTTTTCTCTGCACGTCGTTTGGAGCCTTCAGAACTTTAGCTGGAAGTATGGTTGGGTGAAGCACTGTCACGCAGCTGCTGAGTCACGCAGCTGTCGGGTGAAGCTGAGGCGTGTGTGTGTGTGTGTGTGTGTGTGTGTGTGTGTGTGTGTGTGTGTGTGTGTGTGTGTGTGTGTGTGTGTGT
>JABJVR010006187.1:0-12730 GCA_025773905.1 Chitala chitala | reverse complement strand
TTTCTGGATTTTTTTGTTATTATTCTGTCTCTCACTGTTCAAATAAACCTACCATTGAAATTATAGACTGATCATTTATTTGTTAGTGGGCAAACTTACAAAATCAGCAGGGGTTCAAATAATTTTTTCCCTAATCACTTGTTATGTTGGCAAGACAGGCCTAATAAGGCAAGGCAAGGGCTATGTGCAGAGATTGTTAAAAAAATCAGAAACGAAAGACAAAAGCAGTGATTAGTTAAAACGCAAAAGGCAAAAACAAAAAAGCATCGGGAACATGAAAAGGGCAATATAAGAGTACACAGAAACGCAAAGCTAATTCATACCCAAACTAGAAGAGAACAAACTAGACTTTGAGAGGGAAAGAAAAAGTGAGAATACCCAGCGCCATACTAGACAGGAAATAACCACCATGCACAAACACTTAGATAATAACAAACAGGGTAACAAGAAAACAAGACAAAGTAACAAGGGGGTGTGGCCACACAAGGAGCACATCCCAAGCAAAGCATTATAGTTATTAACAAGTAAACGACACACTGTATGACATAGTAATGTGAAGGAATTCCTATAAATAAAATACATTGATAATTTTAATTTTTTTAAATAAATTTTTTAAAAATTAATGCACAAGTACCTGCACTGTCATTTTTCTCTTTTCCTCAAAGTCAACACTTTGTGGGTTTTTAACCTGAATTTGCACCCGAGCCTCTCCTGTGGCAGTGGAAGGCACCACAGTGAAAGCCTCTTTGTCAGGCCCTTCTAAGCGTAAGGTGAACATGGAGTTTGGTCCCTGAGTAAGAACACGTCACTTAGCAGGAATCACTCAACGCAGCATTTCAGTTGTTAAATTTCTGGTGGAAGTAAATTTTTCAGATGTTTTGGTAGTTTTTAGAAGAAATAATTGTCATGCATCGTGTATTCATTCAGAATCTTAATACTATAAAAGGTTAACGCTGACCTGGTCCAGATCTTTTGTAAAAATGTTTGTGTCTGTCACAGACACACCAACAGAGGAATGCTCATCGATGCCACCGGCGAAGCTGGTTTCTTCAGTGCTGAAGTCACACGGCTTCGTGTCGCAGTGATAAAACTTAGGCTTGTTGTCATTAATGTCTTCCACAGTAATGTGCACTTCTGTCATAGTGCTGGCGAAATATCCGTGAACATTCTTTGTGGTTTCGTGAGCCTGGTACACAGGAATTTCTTAATGTCATAAAGATGTAAACTGAATTTTTCTTCACGAGAAGTAATTGGTTACCTGTGCAGAAACGTTTTGAGCCTGCAGAAGCTGAACTCTGAGCAAACATTAAAGAGAAGTGGCCCCTGAGCAAACATTAAAGAGAAGTGGTCCCTGAGCAAACATTAAAGAGAAGTGGTCCCTGAGCAAACATTAAAGAGAAGTGGCCCCTGAGCAAACATTAAAGAGAAGTGGCCCCTGAGCAAACATTAAAGAGAAATGGCCCCTGAGCAAACATTAAAGCTCGTTTAGTCCATTCTGTAGACCACATGTCAGCCACTTACCTTCACACTGAGTATAACTATAGCATCAATGTACAACAGATCTTCTCGGTCAAATAACGTTTTCACAAATATATCTCCAGAACTTTCATTAATCTCAAACAGATCAGGTGCATTGGAATCTGTAATAATATTGACAGTTATTTAATTAATGTAATTATTAAATATTTTTAAATATTTGCATTTGAATAATAATAATACCTTTGCACAAAACAAGACAGGAGTTTCTCAAAAAATATTACTGTTTCATTCTTTTAAAATGACTACATAGTTCTATTTCTGATTATCTCTTATATTTGTATAAACTCTTTATTGACTAAACCAATGTATTCAATTAGTTAAAAAAGTATAGAAAATTAAAAAAAACTAAAGTTAATCTTACTGTGGATGCTATAGAGCATTATGGCATTAACTCCTTTATCAGGATCTATAGCTGTCACTTTAAACACAGACTGGCCCTAAAATAGAAAGAAACACATAACAGATGTAAAAATACAGTCAATAACATTAATATATGGCATATAGAAAGAGGTGTGGAGTGAGAACATTTACAATGTGTTGGACATGTTAAAGCCATGCCTGGTTAGCACTTGGATTAGCCACTGTACATACTTCCACTCATGTGGAAATGATAAGCAATTAACCCTTACCACAGGTGTATTCTCATCAACAGTGGTTGAATATGGAAGATTTATGAATTGTGGATCGAGGTCAGGTACATCAATGACCGTAATGGACGCAAAAGCTGTACTGGATTGAATGACATGTTTCCCATGATACATGCCCCCACAGTCCTGTAAAGAGAGGCAGTGGAGTTTAAATGGAATGGAGTATGCATCACGTTTTCCTTGTTTTATATACATATAATTTATATGTGGACCATTTCAATCATACTTCGTTCCCTTTTCTGTATTTTACACTTACCGACGCGTTAATTTTTAGCTGATAGAAAGAACTTTTGCTGGTATAATTCAAGCTTCCCTTAAGCCTGACTTCACCGCTACGATCAGAAATTGAGAAGAGGTCCACGCCGTCGCTTGGCACGGCCTAGACAACGGGACGGGAACGGACGGGCACGCCGTGACCATACAGCAGAAGAACAGTTTTCTTAAATAACGTAATTATTTCCTCCTTACACTTTCGATTTTGTAGATGACGATTTTTGCTAATCCATCATCAGGATCATTGGCTGTGACTTGAAACAGAACCGTATTTTCTGTAGTATTCTGGAATGAAATTAACAATAAACACAAAACAAAGTCTGCAACACAAATACAGTACTCAGCTGCTACGTCCT
The DNA here is from genome assembly GCA_025773905.1 of Chitala chitala. Classification (NCBI taxonomy): domain Eukaryota; kingdom Metazoa; phylum Chordata; class Actinopteri; order Osteoglossiformes; family Notopteridae; genus Chitala; species Chitala chitala. The sequence goes on along the minus strand of JABJVR010006187.1, from coordinate 9,915 downwards.
TGTAAACTTAATTTTGTACCTTCCATGACGCACCTTTTATTTAATTCGGATTGTATCCACGGCAGCAGTAATGACCGCTGTTTAATAAAGCATTCTTCACAACATTCAACAAGTTAGACTCGCTGAATATACTATAACACTTACAAAGCCACTATCTGAGCAAATTCAACACTTTTTGCCAGATATGCCAGACATTATAAAAGTTCATTGACAACTAGCAATATTTGATGTTTAGGAAATACTGAAGAATTTGTATTGTTATGATAAAACTAATAATGAGAACATCACAGTGGCCTACTTCTGGAACATCTATGTCATACGAAGGAGGGTCAAACATCGGTCGATTATCATTGGCGTCATCCAAAATTATCCGAACGTCCTTTGAGACCTGTTGAAACGCAAACAAAATTAATACTTGATTCTAAATTCTAATAATCATTCCAGAGGTTATTGACCATTTCCCCAAAAGTGCACAGTATATATTACTGTAAAATTCCACTGTGTGGAAAAATTCATATATTATTTATATATCACTGCAGACTACTGTGCCTACGTTTTACTGCACTCTAAATAATCAGCTGTCTCCTGTATACACGCGTTAAAGGACAGCTATGGTATAGTGGACTGTTATTTTATGGGAAAACGGATATAAACACATACCGCATTCTTATTATATACCACACACATAGAGGTATACTAGCACTCACCTCATTGTATACACCATCTGAAACTCCCACAGTTACAGAAAATGTATCTGTTTGCTGGAAAGCAAGATAGATTTCAGATCGTTATGAGCTTGTGATATCCTCGTATAATAAAATTATTTTAAAAACTCCTGTTAAGATTTCAATATCAATAAATAAGAAATGCTGAGGATGTTTAATGAAAGTGGTTGTTATTACACATCACATTCTCTATGTTACATTTATTTGTTTTATTTTTAGTAACACAGGAGCCAGTGACCGCTACTTTACAGATGAAAAACCGAGAAAGTTAGGAGGTCTGTCTGCTCTACGATAAGTCAGAGAGCACACAGTCTAGTCAGTGTTCATTAGCATCATTCATGGGTACCAGGCTATTTTTATACCGCTAATTTAAATGCTGTCCGCAGGGGGGGAAATAGAAATTACCTCTCTGTCCATGAGAGAACGGATGGTTACATTCCCTGTCGTTCGATTCACAGTGAAGTGAAATGAGTTTTCTCCAGAGAGTGAGTAACTTAACGGGTCCCCATCTGCGTCTGTTGCTATGATGCTAAAAGCAAATTCACCTAAAGGGGGGAAAACATTACAAATGTACACAAAACGGATAAAAATGTGCAATTTATAAAAATGCTTAAATTTTTTATATTATGTAGCACTTTTTCATACTAAGACATTTATAATGTATAATGTAAAATTGTGGAGCCTATCCCAAGGAGCTTAGAACACAAGGCAGGGGACACCCAGGATGGGACACCAACCGATCACAGCTGGCATGTAACATTGTATCCAAAACACTTTTCCTTTTTCATTGTAGCCCAGGTAAATTTTTAATCTATAAACAGTATGACTTGTGATTATTCATGTACAGTATTTTGACAGGCAATTAGTGAAGTTAAATGAAAGAGGAACGTAGTTGTAAGCATTGGGGTTCAAACATAATTTCCCCATGTTAATAAATCATGTTGATATATGGATTTAAATTACAATTTAAATTATTTCTGTGGATAATTGTCATACCCACTAAGTAAAAAAATTCATTGTTTGAAAAATAAAAACATGAATTACATCCGCTATGTAATATACATAAATGTCCAGTCCTAATATTGTTTAGTATTGGTTTCATATATATTATTTATATAGTGTTTTGAGACCCATTTTATGGGTGTAAATGAAAGACAACGGAGAGTTGTACACAATGGCAGTAAATCTAGAAAACGTCCTAGGAGAAAAGCGTGTTATTGTTGCTTTTATACTCATTATGTAACATTTAAAAGACCGTCTGTATAAATAACATAAGGTTCAGGAACAAAAATAATAGCCAAGAACCTTTCTGCTTCACTAGTAAAATGTACAGTCTGTAGGAAGAGGTAAATGTTCACTCAGACAAAAACTGTAAACTTAGCCCCTTTCCCCCCTTTTTATATGGCTTACACACACACACACACACACACACACACAGTTGAGCTTCCAACAAATTTAAAGTATAGGAGAGATTTGTGATGAGTGAAAACTATTCTCAAAACACAAAGAAACATTAGAAACTCTCATCTGCTTATGTCATTATCTTACTGCATCTTTTTTTGTCTGCAGTTTGATATCCAGGGCTGTGGGTAATTGTTCTGGTTAGCTCTAAAGAGAATTCCTCAAAGTGGTTAGAATCTTTGCATTAATTGTTCTTCTTTATTAAATAACCCTCAAAGAGGAAAAAAGCAGAAACACGTACCGACTCGGAGATCTTCCCGTAATCTGACAAGACTCATTGATATTTCAGGGATTGTTTCACTGTACACTGAAACAGGTGCAGCAAGTTAACACAATAAAATAACACTGCATGTAATTGTGCAACCAGCAGAGCTGCATTATTACTCGCGTTATCTAAACTTGCACAAGTTAATTTAGCAAGGAGATAAATGCACATGCTCACAAAAAAGACATATATAAACTTAAAAATGGATGTGTAATTTAAGGATAGTAATGGAGTTATAACCATTCAAATGCATTTCAAAGAATATAAAGTCAGATGCAAAATGCTAACATGAATGGGTACGTTTAGATGCAGATCTGATGGTAACTGATGAGGAGGAGGACCTGACACTCACCACGGAGGAAGATGCACGTCAACAGGATAATCAGAGTACTTGCCATCATAAATGTCCTCTTAGACTAATGTACAAATGAATAGAACTCTCACAGCCTTAGTCTTTCAGCACCTAATGTGTGTGACACATTATGTAACAAAAAAAAGAAAGTCAAAGGCTAACAAATCTTCAGAAAAAAACACGAATTTGTAGTTTTTTCTTATTATTGCATTCAAAAATACCGTGCTTAAAAAAATACCGTGCTAAAAACAATACTTTGAACAATTAAAAAATGTTATGTGTCTAATACGATTAACTTTAAAAATGCCATCTTGGTTGAAATTAAATTAACCAATTTGATTTACTTATTTTTGAAGTACTCAGTACTACATCGTTTTTTTTTTCCTCTCAGAAAATTCTGTAAAAAAAAAAAAAAAGTAAAAATGTATACTTACTTCAGTGCTATCTTTCCTGTGTGTAGCCGTTGGGTTTTTTCAGTTGGTTGCAGTGAGTGTGATGTTTTTTCAGCAACAGTTAAGAAAATACATCTGACAAAACAGATATACAGGAAGTTCACTATGTACCTTCTCCTAGCATAGTAAAACTCTTAAAATCCTTGGTTTGGTCGTTCATATGAGGAATAAACAAACAACTAGAAACTTAAGGATACATAAATATTTTTGTCCTGTGAGCAATATATGCTTAGAAAAGAAATTTTTTTCATAATTGATGTTGGCTGCACACATACTGTCCTAGTTTGGGTTCAGTATGCTGAAACTCCACCTAACTTAACCAGACAGAGAAGATGTGACACAGCCATTGTGACTAATTGATATTTGCTGCCTGTTGGCTGGGTGCCTGATGGTTTGAGGTCTCTGAAGCATAGAAAGCTCAATTATGAACAGACCCCAATTCTGTGCTCTGTTTGTAGAGCTGCATTTTCCTGGACTCGATGCTGAATTCAACACCATTATCTATCCCTTGTCACATCCATACACAACTTTATTTATTTTTATTTAATTTACACGTGGCTTCTTTCACATACACTCACGACAGTGCTTTTGTCTACGTATGAACTTGCATCACGGCTGTCCATATAAGAGGCAGACAGTAGGTCAGTGCATTGTCCTTTATGAAAGTAATTCCATTACAACTAACCTCACCTAACAATATACATTCAGGATTATAAAAAACATACATTGTTTAATATTACATGTGACACAATGCAGAAATGTCATTTAAAAATGATCCATACCAGCCCACACCCCGTAACAGATTTCAGCTCTCACAATGCTATAATGAACCCATGTTCAGTCTGTCTGTGAAGCAGCCCCGATTCTCCATTCCACAAAAACTCATCATCATCATTAAACACAAACAAGTTCACAAAAACAATAGCCTACACTGCTGCGATATAAAAAAAGAACTCGCCGTAGCTGCTGTCTTTTATTTTAAATTATTGGGCCTTTACTAATTGAACTGCAGCCAAACAAAATACCTAAATGCAACATTTACTCTTCCTAAAATATGATGACAGAACAAAGCTTCAAACAATAAATCATTGTTTTGCCTAATATAACAGTTCTTATTTACTGGCATGAATTCTTCTCAGCGTTCGTCCTTCCTAGGGCCAGGGTCTGCATGTGTGCTTCGCAACTTCCATTTCACAAAATCTGCAGCATTTTGGGGCTCAATGCTGACAGCACATGTATTCTTTACTAAATTGGTCCAATCTTCATTTCTCTGGCTGCCTGCACACATCCCCCATGCACCGATAACACAAGGCTGAGAAAATCCCATCACCACCTCCCTGTGTGGTTCGTTGGCCTGATTTTAGCTATTGTCTTTGGCGACTGGTGAGGGCTTTCCCATCAGGCAGTGCACCACGTCGGGTGGAGAAATTCACATCCTTCATGCTTCATGTGCAGAAACGACCACTACTACTCTTCTTTCAGACGCTCCGGTTAGGGGACAGCACAGTCCATCATCCATCTCCATGTCATACCAACCACCTGCATGTCCTCTCTCAACACATCCATATACCTCCTCCTTGGCCCCTTCTCCTCCTGCCTGGTGGTTTGATCTTTAGCGTTCTTCTCCTAATATACTCCCTATCTCTGCACATGCCATCTCAATCGCTCTACCAGCTCAGGATCTGCCTCCTGTCCTTTAGTTAACACAACTGCCTCCAAACCATACATGCTTCATTAAAGGAAACTAATAGTTTAGAATTGCAGGTGTTGTCGTTCAATACATTACACCTGTTGAGCAAAGCAAATAACACTCCTCAGTGTTGTGGACTTTAAAGGCATCCATCTGTCATTTCTGTTTTCAATCTGCTTATCCTTTGATGGGTCACGGCTGGGCTGGAGCACACACACACACACACACACACACACACAAAGACCAATTTAGAAAAATTATAACAAAACACTATTAACAACAATACATAATAATGTGGAAAAAAAATAAAGCCTAATGGGTTCTTAGCAAATGAGGTATAATTTTTTAATAATTTATCATTCTATAACAACAACAACAAAAAGCCCTTCTACTAGCCCTTTAAACAAAAAAATGAAAGTGTTAAACATTTATTTATTTGTTTTGATGGAAAAAATAAACATTGTTTGCAACTTTTAATTACTGTCATATTTTTAATTGTCACCCATCAAAGTTAGATGTTATATATATATATATATGTATATATAACATTGTCTCTGTTTACTTGGGTTCTGTCTTATGTCTTGTGCGTTAGTGGTATTGAGGTTTTGTGAATCGTTTCATGCCTAGTGTTCCATGCATGGTAATATTTTTTTCTATATAGTTTTTGTTCCCTTATCCTAGTATTTTCTGTATCTTTTGTTTTTGATGTTTACTTATATTTGTGCAATAAAATCTGTTTACTTACACCTCGCCTGCCTCGGGTTCTGCCAGTGATCATGACAAATAACAGATGCGGGAAGCCCTTATTATCCTTAAACACAATACCAATCTAAATTATGGCTCTGAAAATTATAAAAAACTAAATCAAATGAAAATATTATATACAAATGTATGTATATAGGTGCTAATTAAGTAAAATATCTTTATAAATTCTTAAATGCAATTGTCAGCAGGTTTAGTGGTATGCTAACTCAGTCACCCACTTACCTGACTCTTCACCACCTGATCTGACAAATAATCAACTAATTCGACTCTTAACAAACTAATGTGACTCATAACAAATAAACCTGATTCTTAAAAAACTGACAACTAAATAATCAATTAGTGAAATGCAAACAAAATGGGACTTAGAAAAATTTACTCAAAAACAAACAACTGAACATTTTAAGTGTCACTAAAAAACAGGAAGAGGCCAACATTGGTAGTAAAGATTTTTATATATTTTATACATTTTCTCTCCAGTCAAACCAACAAGCAATAAAATGTTTGTTTAAAACATGATTAAATACATCTATTGTACATCTATAAACAAAACTGATTTCTTGAAAGGACAAAATACTCTCAAATTGATTCATGCAATACTCTCCTTTCACACACGATGTTGTTTTATGCTTGAGTTTTGCGATGACCCCTAAGTCAGAGATACTGTCATAAAGTGGGAGTCATAATGACCCTTATTGTCTATGATCTGGTGATAAATACATTAGTGTTACTTTATAAACCATTGGAAGAACTAACAATTTAAAACTAAGAATATCATACAATATTTGATTTGTGAATAATGTTAAAACTGTGTACAGCAGGCTTGATAATGCACAACGGACTCATTAATCAAAAACATTGTACAGTTTGAAATTCAGTGCTCTTTTATGACTGTATGTTTTGGTTGCTTACCAACAGGAATAAGGGGAAATGATACAAATATTCTGAAAATATTTTTAGTTGTAAGAAAAAAAAAAAGTAATTCTTAAATGGATCCAGGTGGAACCGCTAACCAAGGCGCAACGGGAGGAAATGGTCTGTATGGCCTACAAACGGAGCGTTTTGAAACTAAATTAAGACCGAAAAGCCAGAAATTTTGGAATAATTGCAAAAATGGTATGCGTTCTTTGTTATTAACACATAATAAATGTGTGTTCTTTTTTAGATTTTCTTAATATACTGCTTTCCTCTGACTGTAAAATGAAAACGTGTGATCAGCTGTGTGGTCAAACGTGTGATCAGCTGTGTGATCAGCTGTGTGGTCAGCTGTGCGGTCAAACGTGTGATCAGCTGTGTGATCAGCTGTGTGGTCAGCTGTGTGGTCAAACGTGTGATCAGCTGTGTGGTCAGCTGTGTGGTCAAACGTGTGATCAGCTGTGTGGTCAGCTGTGTGGTCAGCGGTGTGGTCAAACGTGTGATCAGCTGTGTGGTCAAACGTGTGATCAGCTGTGTGGTCAGCTGTGTAAATGCTGATGCTAATTTTTCTTTGCCATTATTACAAATGTTAAATATCTACAGTCACTTAAAATAACATGTGTAAATGGAATGACAATAAACATTGGACAAATGAGAGAATTTGAAGCTAACAGGGTTTTCTCATTTTTCTACTGAAAAATTACTTTTTATGGATGGAACGCTGTTCATCATAATGTCGTAAACATGGTGCTCAGAGATCAGTAGTGTTAAAGTTAGGGTTTGGGTAGCCTTGTGCGCCCCACTGTGCCTTTCTGTCCCGCTGGGACAAGGCAACGCCAAGAGGCTCGTTGATCATGTTGCACAGCTCTGCATCTTCAGCATTTTCATCCTCTTCCTCAATCACCTGAAGGGTTGGGTTACAAGAACACAGGTCTTCTACATTAAGTAATCTTTATATGTGGGCTAACTAGACAGTCATATTTCTGTTATTTAAACTTCTATTTCTCATTAAAATCTCCAATCTTATCCAGCCCATTGAGCTGATGTATGGGAAGTGTACTTCAGCACAGAAATGTAAGTGAAGGTGTGATATCATGCTTCAAGCTATGAACTGAAAATTAGGTGAAATACAGAGGTTTAAAAAATACTGAAAACTTATATAGCAGTTAACAGTTAATAATTGTGTTTATGAACAGCTAGGTGCAATTTATGTGCACCTAGATGAAATTGAACATACTGAATCTGGTTATGGTTTTTTAATCTCTTGTGACCATATATAATGTGTCTTTTTACAGATATTCAGAGGATGGCCATGCAATAACCAGATGAGGTGAAGAGACAACTTGCCGACAACAAGTTTGCCTAAACAAAAGTAAAAAATTACCGCCATTGGCATGCTGTCTCTCTCGGTTATGTTGATTTCCAAGGAATCAAGGCTAAAATCAAAACACAAAAAAAAAAACATTTAATATTACCAGACTCAATCAGAAATGCACATATTAACAAAATAGAATTATCCAGCTGGACATAGACAATCAAAAAACCTGAAGAGAATGTTAAATATGTTCACTGAGTGTCTGCTTCAGAGGTTTTTTAGATGACAGCAAAGTTGGTGTTAATTTAACACTGACTAGTCTGGACATGTATAAATACTCTCAGTGTTAAATTAACACTGACAGCAGCTTTGCTGTGTAGCACAGCAATTAATAGCATCAATTAAATGTTTCGTGTTTGTTTCTTGAATTGGCAATAAATATGAACATATCTTATAAATACATCTACAAATATATATACATTCAGGCTGCAAATATTATCAATAATCCTGGCATTACAATAACCAAAAACAACTGCAAACATATTATTTAAAGGAATGGTATTTACTTCCACATTCACTTAGAAATATATTGTTGAAATATAACAGCAGTGATGTTTCCTTGGTGTTAAAAACTATTTTCATTACAGGTACAATACCTCAGTCCCTCCCAATAACTGGTGTATTCATTGAGGGTTAGACAAAAGTATTTTTTAAACAGAGCAAGATGCAGCATCACTGTGGAAAAAAACACAAATTGTGTGAGAGAACAAATGTATGTGTGGTCCCATCTCACCTGGCTTTATCAGTACTAGAGCTGTCTTCGTCATAGTCCAGGTTTATGCCAGTGTCGATGTTCACATTGAGCACAGGGTTTGCTCTAATACAGAAAACAGAAGGAGCGAGACAAATGTAAGCCCCCCCCCCACGTCTGACACAACATGTATGATCAGCGAGGTGGGTGAATCCAGGCAGGAGTGCCATTTGGCATTGGACTCACCCGTCCTTCATGTACTTGTTGGTACCAGGCATAATTTCACCCATCTTGCGACTCTCTGTTGCCGCGTTCATCGCGGTTGTCATGGCTTTGGCTGCCTTCAGCTTCGTCTTGTAGCTAAAGAAACCAGGAACCAAATTCACAGCACAGTTCAGCTCAGCTCTGCTTCAACCAACCTGTATAAGAAACCTAGAACCAATGTGTTTTTTAGCATCTCAGTCACATAGTGATGTAGTTCAGTGCTTAATTATAAACAAAATTTGTGTGAAAACTAAACATGTTTTTGGCACATAGATTCTATACATGATTGTTACCATAGTAATGAAAAAGCTCTGAGTCCAAAAATCAGCATGCTACCTTCGCCTCATTTGTCACTCTATAAAATTATAAAAACATTGACACTCATATTTTCAAATACAGCAGACAAAAATTTTGTTTTAAAATAATGAAGGGAAAGAATACATTATGACCATTTTCCAATGTCATTAGGAAACTGCTGTTTCAGTAATATATTCCCACATTTTCTGCTGCACTTTTAAATGGATTCTCCTGTCCAACAAAGTGGCATTTTGCCATTAAGATCATGTGCATCAGAGCACCTCTCCCACCATCACTGGTCAACACACACACACACACACACACACACACACACACACACACAGCACACACACAGGAAATGACATTCCTCCTTCTTAAGGATCTGCTGGGTCTCCTACACAAATGATACAAAAGGTGACTGCAGCAAATAACAGTCCATATCAGCTACTTGCCTCTTCTGTGTGCAGATGAGCGATGTTATCATGACAACCAAAACAATAGCAAGGGCTGCCACCAAGCCAATCAGAACAAGGAATATAGGGTCAACCTCCTTCCCCACTGTACCTCCAGACACTTCCTAACAGAGGGTGAAATATAAAGGGAGAACTATGAATTTAACAGAGCTTGTGATAATATATGTAAATCTCCATACATGTACATATCTAT